>JAAAWM010009669.1:0-26461 GCA_036873465.1 Thinopyrum obtusiflorum
CGGAGGCCTAGCCCGAATTGCTATTTTTTGCCTATTTCAGTGTTTCGCAGAAAAGGAATATCAAACGAAGTCCAAACGGAATGAAACCTTCGGGAACGTGATTTTCTTAACAAACATGATCCAGGAGACTTGGAGTGGGCATCAAGAAACAATCGAGGAGGCCACAAGGCAGGGGGAGCGCCTACCCCCTGGGCGCGCCCTCCACCCTCGTGGTCTCCTCGTTGCTCCACGGACCTACTTCTTCCTCCTATATAAGTCCACGTACCCTGCAAACATCCAGGAGCACCACAAAAACCTAATTCCACCGCCGCAACCTTCTGTACCCGAGAGATCCCATCTTGGGGCCTTTTCCGGAGCTCCGTCAGAGGGGGCATTGATCACGGAGGGCCTCTACATCAACTCCATGGCCTCTCCGATGATGTGTGAGTAGTTTACTTTAGACCTTCGGGTCCATAGCTAGAATCTAGATGGCTTCTTCTCTCTCTTTGGATCTCAATACAAAGTTCTCCTCGATTCTCTTGGAGATCTATTCGATGCAATCTTCATTTGCGGTGTGTTTGTCGAGATCCTATGAATTGTGGGTTTATGATCTAGACTATCTATGAACAATATTTGATTCTTCTTTGAATTCTTTTATGCATGACTGGTTTATCTTTGCAAGTCTCTTCGAATTATCAGTTTGGTTTGGCCTACTAGATGGGAGAAGTGCTTAGCTTTGGGATCAATCTTGCGGTGCTCGATCCCAGTGACAGTAGGGGAAACGACACATATTGTATTGTTGCCATCGAGGATAAAAAGATGGGGTTTATATCATATTGCATGAGTTTATCCCTCTACATCATGTCATCTTACTTAAAGCATTACTCTGTTCTTGTGAACTTAATACTCTAGATGCCTAATGGATAGCGGTCGATGTGCAGAGTAATAGTAGTAGATGCAGAATCGTTTCGGTCTACTTGTCACGGACGTGATTCCTATTTATATCCCCCCCCCCCCCCCCCCCCCCCCCCCCCCCCCCCCCCCCCCCCCCCCCCCCCCCCCCCCCCCCCCCCCCCCCCCCCCCCCCCCCCCCCCCCCCCCCCCCCCCCCCCCCCCCCCCCCCCCCCCCCCCCCCCCCCCCCCCCCCCCCCCCCCCCCCCCCCCCCCCCCCCCCCCCCCCCCCCCCCCCCCCCCCCTATAGGTAAATTTTTGCAGAAAGCTAGTTTTGAGTGCAATGACATGTTCAACATCTTGTAAGACGTGCATCAGGAGAATTCAAGTAACCATGAGGACAGGTTACATATATCAACATAAATAGAGTGGGCATCAACCCAACTCAATCCTGTCAAGTCCTTTGACTTGACCCAAGTAGTCCTTCCCACTTATCCAAACACACTCACTGGTTTGTAAACATGTGGACATAGCCCAAGAGCGGTTGCCCAACTATCCTTGACCGTGGACACGACTATTCGAATAGTTTTACACTCTGCAGAGGTTGCACACTTTACCCACAAGATCCGGGGAACTTCCGTGTCAGCCACGACCAGCGGTACCTCAAGTACCTGGGGTAAGCACCCAATCACTATCTTTCCCTAGAGGACACTAACAAGGAGTCCACTCATTGGTTCGTATCCTCATGATGTTCATCATACGAGACTCACTCGAGATCGTATCATCCGAGAGGGGACACAACGGTGTATCCGGTGCCCTGTGAAAACAGTCATGGCCGCCCTACCTGGCACGACCCCGTCCCGAGAGAGCACACCAACAACTCTCCCGTCACTAGTAATGCGGGCTTCAAGCTAGTATCGGCCTAGGTAATCAATAATGCCCTTTCCCATACAAGGGTAGAGTGGTTGCGCATGTAAGGTTGGAATAACGGTCGCAACTTAAACCAATCCGTTTTGAAAATCAACACCCACACTTGCCTTGGTACACCACTTCATCATCAAGTGGTTACCCAACTCATCATCTCCCTCGGGCATAAGCGGCACCCGACGTTTTTTTTGAGAAGTCCATGAAAATACTTTGTCTCCATCACCATGCATATTCCCGTCCCTTTTTGCGTAGCAACTACTTTAGCATCCTATCTACTCCCACCGTCATAACCCTCATAAGAAGGTAGGATCATGCACAATGCAAGTATCAACAAGGAGGAAATGGAGGCAACCCACCAAAGTGGCTACCATCTCATCATGATTCCGATGCAACAATAATAAAGTGCTATATGAAATGCATAAAAAGGGTTTCATAGACATGGTCAAAGGGCTGCTTGCCTGGTTCATCAGAGTCTTCAGGTCTTCTCTATCATATACTCTTGGGAAGTGATCTTAATTCTCCTGGATGTATTCCCAATCCACCCATTTCATGTCACACACAATGGGCTTCTTGTGAAGCAAAATTGTCTCATAGAAGTCTTGTTGTTCCTTTGTATGGAACCTGTAGTCAACTGCAGTCCTCCTCCTAATAGCATAGGGATCAGACTATCTCCACAATCTCAGTCCTGCATCTTTCCTGATGTGCATGTCCTCGGTGACTGGATGAGCATCATTGTGGTCAGGAATTTTGGGCTTCAACTTCCTCAAAACATGGGATTCATCATCCTCTTCTTCAGGTTCAGGCACTGGGGCCTTGTTCTTTTCCTCATCAGGTATACTCCTGGTGTTCCTCTTGGGTTTTGGGGGTTTCTGAGCAGCGTCCTTGGGAGAAGATTTGGGCTTAGATGGAGCATCCCCTGACTTAATTGCATCTCCCATAAGCTTCTGAGACTTGGGAGCTAGTGCAGCATCCTCTTCCTCCCCTCTTCTTCTGGATCTCTCATAATGGATGATCTACCAAGCACTCTGGCAGTGGTCTTCTTGACCCTTTCCTTCCTCTTCTTTCCTTCTCCAACAACCTCTTCAGTTGGCTTGGAGGTTTCAACAGTTGAGGCTCTCACCTTTAAGGTTGGCACCCTCTTGGCAGGGGCGTTCTTGTGCAAGCTAGGCTTAGTTGATGCAGTTGTGCCATATTCCTTCTTTAGCTCCTTCTTCTTGGAGTTGATTTCCTCCTCAACAGCCACATAGTCCTCATCTTCAAAATCTGAGGTTTTCCTCTTCCTTGACCTGGTGGCTGCTTTGGGAAAGTTGCTTGGTGTGCTCATGCTGCCATCATCAGAAGTGCTAGAGGGATTAGTGCCCTCACTCAATTGCACTTGTTCTTCATACTTGTTCTGGCTGTCACTCTGGTCAGACATCTCTGCAAACTTACTGACAGCAGACCCTATGAATAGATATAGATGAGGTAGAGTGGATGAGCATCACAAAGTGCAGAGTTTTTGCAAAACAAATGACTTAAAAACTTAGTTTTAGTTCTTCATAGAAAGCATTTTGGAGCTACCGATTTGTAAACTCGGTGATACCGAAGCAGCTTTTGGAACCTAAACTAGTGAACTCGGTCAGACCGAGTCATAGTTTGGTGGCACCGAGACTGCTAGGGTTTCACAAAGAATCGAACTCAGTCACACGGATTTGCAATTTTCAGTCTGACCGAAAGTGCAACTGCAATGTCCTAAGCCAAATCGGTGAGACCGATTTCAACAATTCGGTCGGCCCGAGATGAGTTCGGCGGAGAACTTACCCTAAATTTTCAAATCCAATCTAATATGAAGGATGTTTTCAGTGGATAGATTGATTGCAATACGTGTTCATGATCATCAGAAAGTAAGGTGCTATGAATCGGAGTTAGAAGAGTAGCACAAAGGATCGAACTCATACCCTAGTCGCTACGGCGGCAACAGAGGGGTCGAAATCCATTGATGGTGATGGGAACCAGTGGTGGGAGGTCGCTGGCGGCGAGAGGGCGATCCAGAGACCTGAGGCGGCAGAGCAGGATATGCGCAGGCTGAGAGGTTTCGAAGAAATTTCCAAAATCTCACCCGTGGGTTTATATATCCCGACCCTGTTGGTGTGGCCGAGTGGAACAACTCGGTGGCACCGAGATGCAGAATCACAAGCGGTTACTGCAACTCGGTGTGACTCAAAAGTTCTAATCAGTTGCACCGAGAATGAAAACCTAGATCAACTTAGTGATCTCTGTGTGACCGAAATGGATGACTCGGTCATACCGAAATGCACAAAGAGGTTTTGGAATTATAAGTCTATGACAAATCGGGGACTCCAAGTGCTCCTCACACAGAGTGGTCCGAATCTGACTTGATCAAACTTTGTGATGTAGCATGAATAGAGTTTGAGACGAGAAAAGCATATATAGCTAGAGGAGGTTCTTAGGCATTCTTGTCCAGCCATTTGGCAAAAGAGAAAATGCCAAACAATCAAAGCAACAAATGGGTGTCCTCGAATGAGTGAAATATGCAAACAACATGCTCACACAATAAAATGCCAAATGAAATATGTGACAAAGCATGCACGATCACTCTAGCATATATCAAGCAATTTGGCAATGACTAGGTCATCTATATATGTGTATATTGACTTAGGAGTAAAATGAGAACATTTGATCATAGGTCATACTCCCCGTTTAAGCACAAGTGGGGTTGCCACTTTTTACATAAAGCATAGTTTTTCTCACATCATTAGAGTTGCTTTAGCTCAATTGATTAGAGTAAATCTCCCCCTAGATGTGATATCCCCCCTAAGAGTGATGAACTAACCTTGGGTTTTGTCGATGATGACTTCATGTAGGTGTTGAAGATGTAGATGCTCAATGTTGATGTAGATCATTCGGAGCAACCCTTTGGAGTGAGTTGCACTTTCAATACCTACGCGGGTTAGTCCCACAAGGAACAAACAAGGATATCCATAGACATAGAGTGATGTTCACATTGGATGATGTCCATGAAAGCATTAGGTTACCTTGTCCCTTGTCTTACCAATAAGAGGGTTTGTGACTCCTTGGACTACTGCAAGATATGGAAGTTTTTTGCACTTGTCCTTGCCAAGAAGATAAGAGTGAAGTATGTTGGCGGAGTCACCCTCAATCTCCTTCTTGTCATTCTCATTCGTTTTATCTTGATTAGCATGATTAATAGCAAGTTCATCATAGTTTTCATAACTAGAGTTGTCAACAAGTAAATCATCATCACCTAGCAAATCATCTTCATCACTATTGAAATCAACATACTCGGGGTGTGATACCTTTGGGCCTTTAGCCATGAAGCATCTTCCAATCCCTTCATTTGGTGAGTCAAATATGTCGTAGGATTTAGTTGACACAAGTGCTAGACCGGCAACACCTTCATCTTGAGTATATTCGGAGTCGGAGTTATAACTTCTATCGGAGTGACCGTCGGAGTCGGAGCCGGATATCAATTCACCAACATGAGCTTGATGTCTTCATTTTGTGTAGCTCTTTGATGACTTGTCCTTCCTTCCCAAATCTTTGCTTATACGTGATGTACTTCGTTCATAACAGTCATCTCTACTCCTTCTCTCTCTTGGTGGTGATTCTTCTCTTCTACTTCTTCTCTTAGGAGAATCTTCTCTTATTTTGTAGGGAGCCATACACTCATTGGAATAGTGTCTATCCCACCATGGCCATCACCCATTGTGGGGACCCCGACTCATAAGTCGTGATCACTGAATGCATGTGTATAGTGATCCCAGAGATCAATGCTCACTGAACACACAGAAGCTGAGTAACAAGAGTCTTACATCCATACATACCGTCTTACATAAATTATGACCATTATGGTCAAGTCTTGAGTATAACTTCGCAGCGGAATTCTTCGTCGATAACTTGGACCCATGCCATCTGCCTTAACCCTACAGGCATTCTGACTGGGAAGCATCACCTAGCTCGCACGATCATCACCAAATAACTCTTCAATGTATCTTGTCTTTCATGCCTGGCCAATAAAATAACCAGTGGCAAGCCAATGAGTCCCCCCCCCCCCCCCCCCCCCCCCCCCCCCCCCCCCCCCCCCCCCCCCCCCCCCCCCCCCCCCCCCCCCCCCCCCCCCCCCCCCCCCCCCCCCCCCCCCCCCCCCCCCCCCCCCCCCCCCCCCCCCCCCCCCCCCCCCCCCCCCCCCCCCCCCCCCCCCCCCCCCCCCCCCCCCCCCCCCCCCCCCCCCCCCCCCCCCCCCCCCCCCCCCCCCCCCCCCCCCCCCCCCCCCCCCCCCCCCCCCCCCCCCCCCCCCCCCCCCCCCCCCCCCCCCCCCCCCCCCCCCCCCCCCCCCCCCCCCCCCCCCCCCCCCCCCCCCCCCCCCCCCCCCCCCCCCCCCCCCCCCCCCCCCCCCCCCCCCCCCCCCCCCCCCCCCCCCCCCCCCCCCCCCCCCCCCCCCCCCCCCCCCCCCCCCCCCCCCCCCCCCCCCCCCCCCCCCCCCCCCCCCCCCCCCCCCCCCCCCCCCCCCCCCCCCCCCCCCCCCCCCCCCCCCCCCCCCCCCCCCCCCCCCCCCCCCCCCCCCCCCCCCCCCCCCCCCCCCCCCCCCCCCCCCCCCCCCCCCCCCCCCCCCCCCCCCCCCCCCCCCCCCCCCCCCCCCCCCCCCCCCCCCCCCCCCCCCCCCCCCCCCCCCCCCCCCCCCCCCCCCCCCCCCCCCCCCCCCCCCCCCCCCCCCCCCCCCCCCCCCCCCCCCCCCCCCCCCCCCCCCCCCCCCCCCCCCCCCCCCCCCCCCCCCCCCCCCCCCCCCCCCCCCCCCCCCCCCCCCCCCCCCCCCCCCCCCCCCCCCCCCCCCCCCCCCCCCCCCCCCCCCCCCCCCCCCCCCCCCCCCCCCCCCCCCCCCCCCCCCCCCCCCCCCCCCCCCCCCCCCCCCCCCCCCCCCCCCCCCCCCCCCCCCCCCCCCCCCCCCCCCCCCCCCCCCCCCCCCCCCCCCCCCCCCCCCCCCCCCCCCCCCCCCCCCCCCCCCCCCCCCCCCCCCCCCCCCCCCCCCCCCCCCCCCCCCCCCCCCCCCCCCCCCCCCCCCCCCCCCCCCCCCCCCCCCCCCCCCCCCCCCCCCCCCCCCCCCCCCCCCCCCCCCCCCCCCCCCCCCCCCCCCCCCCCCCCCCCCCCCCCCCCCCCCCCCCCCCCCCCCCCCCCCCCCCCCCCCCCCCCCCCCCCCCCCCCCCCCCCCCCCCCCCCCCCCCCCCCCCCCCCCCCCCCCCCCCCCCCCCCCCCCCCCCCCCCCCCCCCCCCCCCCCCCCCCCCCCCCCCCCCCCCCCCCCCCCCCCCCCCCCCCCCCCCCCCCCCCCCCCCCCCCCCCCCCCCCCCCCCCCCCCCCCCCCCCCCCCCCCCCCCCCCCCCCCCCCCCCCCCCCCCCCCCCCCCCCCCCCCCCCCCCCCCCCCCCCCCCCCCCCCCCCCCCCCCCCCCCCCCCCCCCCCCCCCCCCCCCCCCCCCCCCCCCCCCCCCCCCCCCCCCCCCCCCCCCCCCCCCCCCCCCCCCCCCCCCCCCCCCCCCCCCCCCCCCCCCCCCCCCCCCCCCCCCCCCCCCCCCCCCCCCCCCCCCCCCCCCCCCCCCCCCCCCCCCCCCCCCCCCCCCCCCCCCCCCCCCCCCCCCCCCCCCCCCCCCCCCCCCCCCCCCCCCCCCCCCCCCCCCCCCCCCCCCCCCCCCCCCCCCCCCCCCCCCCCCCCCCCCCCCCCCCCCCCCCCCCCCCCCCCCCCCCCCCCCCCCCCCCCCCCCCCCCCCCCCCCCCCCCCCCCCCCCCCCCCCCCCCCCCCCCCCCCCCCCCCCCCCCCCCCCCCCCCCCCCCCCCCCCCCCCCCCCCCCCCCCCCCCCCCCCCCCCCCCCCCCCCCCCCCCCCCCCCCCCCCCCCCCCCCCCCCCCCCCCCCCCCCCCCCCCCCCCCCCCCCCCCCCCCCCCCCCCCCCCCCCCCCCCCCCCCCCCCCCCCCCCCCCCCCCCCCCCCCCCCCCCCCCCCCCCCCCCCCCCCCCCCCCCCCCCCCCCCCCCCCCCCCCCCCCCCCCCCCCCCCCCCCCCCCCCCCCCCCCCCCCCCCCCCCCCCCCCCCCCCCCCCCCCCCCCCCCCCCCCCCCCCCCCCCCCCCCCCCCCCCCCCCCCCCCCCCCCCCCCCCCCCCCCCCCCCCCCCCCCCCCCCCCCCCCCCCCCCCCCCCCCCCCCCCCCCCCCCCCCCCCCCCCCCCCCCCCCCCCCCCCCCCCCCCCCCCCCCCCCCCCCCCCCCCCCCCCCCCCCCCCCCCCCCCCCCCCCCCCCCCCCCCCCCCCCCCCCCCCCCCCCCCCCCCCCCCCCCCCCCCCCCCCCCCCCCCCCCCCCCCCCCCCCCCCCCCCCCCCCCCCCCCCCCCCCCCCCCCCCCCCCCCCCCCCCCCCCCCCCCCCCCCCCCCCCCCCCCCCCCCCCCCCCCCCCCCCCCCCCCCCCCCCCCCCCCCCCCCCCCCCCCCCCCCCCCCCCCCCCCCCCCCCCCCCCCCCCCCCCCCCCCCCCCCCCCCCCCCCCCCCCCCCCCCCCCCCCCCCCCCCCCCCCCCCCCCCCCCCCCCCCCCCCCCCCCCCCCCCCCCCCCCCCCCCCCCCCCCCCCCCCCCCCCCCCCCCCCCCCCCCCCCCCCCCCCCCCCCCCCCCCCCCCCCCCCCCCCCCCCCCCCCCCCCCCCCCCCCCCCCCCCCCCCCCCCCCCCCCCCCCCCCCCCCCCCCCCCCCCCCCCCCCCCCCCCCCCCCCCCCCCCCCCCCCCCCCCCCCCCCCCCCCCCCCCCCCCCCCCCCCCCCCCCCCCCCCCCCCCCCCCCCCCCCCCCCCCCCCCCCCCCCCCCCCCCCCCCCCCCCCCCCCCCCCCCCCCCCCCCCCCCCCCCCCCCCCCCCCCCCCCCCCCCCCCCCCCCCCCCCCCCCCCCCCCCCCCCCCCCCCCCCCCCCCCCCCCCCCCCCCCCCCCCCCCCCCCCCCCCCCCCCCCCCCCCCCCCCCCCCCCCCCCCCCCCCCCCCCCCCCCCCCCCCCCCCCCCCCCCCCCCCCCCCCCCCCCCCCCCCCCCCCCCCCCCCCCCCCCCCCCCCCCCCCCCCCCCCCCCCCCCCCCCCCCCCCCCCCCCCCCCCCCCCCCCCCCCCCCCCCCCCCCCCCCCCCCCCCCCCCCCCCCCCCCCCCCCCCCCCCCCCCCCCCCCCCCCCCCCCCCCCCCCCCCCCCCCCCCCCCCCCCCCCCCCCCCCCCCCCCCCCCCCCCCCCCCCCCCCCCCCCCCCCCCCCCCCCCCCCCCCCCCCCCCCCCCCCCCCCCCCCCCCCCCCCCCGGAAGGCACCGGAACAATCAAGGTATTGGTTTTGAACGAAAGTTCAATGCCAATGGAGTTGAGTGGGAAGAAGATCAATACCCCAAGACGAAGTTTGTTCCTCAACAAGAGAAGTATGATCCTACTTCTTTCCAAGGGACACAAGCTCAAGATGATCTTCCACCACAAGACCACAAGCAAAAAGGCAAGGACATGCTTCAAGAGGAAATTGATGCATTTGAAGATGCTCCTAAGGCCTTGGTCAAGTGGGTTCCCAAGACTACATCAAATTCTACTTCATCAAGTATGACTACAACTCCAAGGATTCCCATCAAGATGATGTGGATCCCGAAGAAGAAGAACTAGAGAGTTCTTGAGGGTGACTCCGCCAACGTACTTCACTCATATCATTTTGGCAAGGACAAGTGCAAACAACTTCTACATCTTGCACTAGTTCAAGGAATCACAAACCCTCTTGTTGGTAAGACAAGGGACAAGGTAACGTAATGCTTTCATGGACATCATCTTGTGTGAACATCACTCTATGTCTGTGGATATCTTTGTTTGTTCCTTGTGGGACTAACCCGTGTAGGTATTGAAAGTGCAACTCACTCCAATGGATTGCTCCAAATGATCTACATCAACATTGGGCACCCACATCTTCAACATCTACATGAAGTCATTGTCGACAAAACCCAAGGTTAGTTCATCCCTCTTAGGGGGGATATCACATATAGGGGGAGCTTTACTCAAATCAATTGAGCTAAAGCAACTCTAATGGTGTGAACACAACAATGCTTTATGTAAAAGTGGTAACCCCACTTGTGCTTAAACGATGAGTATGACCTATGATCAAATGTTCTCATTTGACTCCTAAATCAATATACTCATATATAGATGACATAGTCATCGCCAATTGCTTGATAGATGCTAGAGTGTTTGTGCATGCTTTGTCACATATTTCATTTGCCATTTTATTGTGTGAGCATGTTGATTGCATATTTACTCATTCGAGGACATCCATTTGTTGCTTTGTTTGTTTGGCTTTTTCTTTTGCCAAATGGATGGACAAGAATGCCTAAGAACTCCCTCTAGCTATCTATGCTTTTCTCGTCTCAAACTCTATTCATGCTACATCACAAAGTTTGATCAAGTCAGATTCGAACCACTCTGTGTGAGGAGCACTCGGAGTCCCCGATTCGTTATAGACTTAAACTTCCAAAACCTCTCTGTGCATTTCGGTCTGACCGATCTATCCACTTCGGTCACACCGAGTTCACTGCGTTGATCTAGGTTTTTAATCTCGGTGCAACCGATTAGAACTTTTCGGTCACACCGAGTTGCAGTAACCGCTTGCGATTCTGCATCTCGGTGCCATCGAGTTGTTCCACTCAGTCACACCGACTGGGTCAGGATATATATACCGACGGGTGAGATTTTGGAAATTTCTTCAAAACCCTTCATCCCGCGCGTGTCCTGCTCTGCCGCCCCGGGTCCCCCCCCCCCCCCCCCCCCCCCCCCCCCCCCCCCCCCCCCCCCCCCCCCCCCCCCCCCCCCCCCCCCCCCCCCCCCCCCCCCCCCCCCCCCCCCCCCCCCCCCCCCCCCCCCCCCCCCCCCCCCCCCCCCCCCCCCCCCCCCCCCCCCCCCCCCCCCCCCCCCCCCCCCCCCCCCCCCCCCCCCCCCCCCCCCCCCCCCCCCCCCCCCCCCCCCCCCCCCCCCCCCCCCCCCCCCCCCCCCCCCCCCCCCCCCCCCCCCCCCCCCCCCCCCCCCCCCCCCCCCCCCCCCCCCCCCCCCCCCCCCCCCCCCCCCCCCCCCCCCCCCCCTCCTCTATAAAATGGAAGGAATCAAACTATATGTATTTATTGTCTCAAACATTGGCTATCTTTCTTGATCTGTGTATATTTTTTAACACTCTCATATGTTGTGCATACTTCATAGATATGTGGTGACAATTTCACCCACCACATTTAATTCGACACTACATACATATCTTCACGGAGCAAGCCTCTACTCTCATGGATATATAATATCATCCGCCTCTCCTTCATCTGCTTCAACTACACGACTAGCTAGCTTTGAAGGATATGACATCTCTCTTCCGTTGTCATCTCATCGTCCAATGCTCAATCCAATGCATTTACACTGTCTTGAAATGAGAGGCCTCGGGAACTAACCATGTCGATGTTTGTCAAACAACATAAGATGATACCTTGCAACAAGCTCAGTCGGACGAGAGTGTTGCACCGGAATGAAAGAATGAATGAGTCAGTTGACATGAAAGTTGAGACGAGCAACGCATGGAAGCACGATTTGGAAACCTGTCACTTTTCTTGAGGGGAAACGGTGCCAATTTCAAATGTGATGAACCACGGTATTGGTAATTTATTGGGAGTACCATGTGATCATTTGCTCTTGTTGTGACAAGTAATCCTTTTTTACTATTATTAGTTTAGTAGAAACCAAAGAATTGCTTGCGCGAGCGAGTAGCGTTTGGGGGACGCCTGGCGTTTTTGTGTGGTCCAAGTGGCAATCTCTCTCTCTATCGGGGGGGGGGGGGGGGGGGGGGGGGGGGGGGGGGGGGGGGGGGGGGGGGGGGGGGGGGGGGGGGGGGGGGGGGGGGGGGGGGGGGGGGGGGGGGGGGGGGGGGGGGGGGGGGGGGGGGGGGGGGGGGGGGGGGGGGGGGGGGGGGGGGGGGGGGGGGGGGGGGGGGGGGGGGGGGGGGGGGGGGGGGGGGGGGGGGGGGGGGGGGGGGGGGGGGGGGGGGGGGGGGGGGGGGGGGGGGGGGGGGGGGGGGGGGGGGGGGGGGGGGGGGGGGGGGGGGGGGGGGGGGGGGGGGGGGGGGGGGGGGGGGGGGGGGGGGGGGGGGGGGGGGGGGGGGGGGGGGGGGGGGGGGGGGGGGGGGGGGGGGGGGGGGGGGGGGGGGGGGGGGGGGGGGGGGGGGGGGGGGGGGGGGGGGGGGGGGGGGGGGGGGGGGGGGGGGGGGGGGGGGGGGGGGGGGGGGGGGGGGGGGGGGGGGGGGGGGGGGGGGGGGGGGGGGGGGGGGGGGGGGGGGGGGGGGGGGGGGGGGGGGGGGGGGGGGGGGGGGGGGGGGGGGGGGGGGGGGGGGGGGGGGGGGGGGGGGGGGGGGGGGGGGGGGGGGGGGGGGGGGGGGGGGGGGGGGGGGGGGGGGGGGGGGGGGGGGGGGGGGGGGGGGGGGGGGGGGGGGGGGGGGGGGGGGGGGGGGGGGGGGGGGGGGGGGGGGGGGGGGGGGGGGGGGGGGGGGGGGGGGGGGGGGGGGGGGGGGGGGGGGGGGGGGGGGGGGGGGGGGGGGGGGGGGGGGGGGGGGGGGGGGGGGGGGGGGGGGGGGGGGGGGGGGGGGGGGGGGGGGGGGGGGGGGGGGGGGGGGGGGGGGGGGGGGGGGGGGGGGGGGGGGGGGGGGGGGGGGGGGGGGGGGGGGGGGGGGGGGGGGGGGGGGGGGGGGGGGGGGGGGGGGGGGGGGGGGGGGGGGGGGGGGGGGGGGGGGGGGGGGGGGGGGGGGGGGGGGGGGGGGGGGGGGGGGGGGGGGGGGGGGGGGGGGGGGGGGGGGGGGGGGGGGGGGGGGGGGGGGGGGGGGGGGGGGGGGGGGGGGGGGGGGGGGGGGGGGGGGGGGGGGACCGAAAGTTGCAAATCGGTGTGACCGAGTTCAACTCTCTGTGAAACCCTAGCAATCTCGGAGTCACCGAACTGTGTCTCGGTCTGACCGATTTCACTAGTTTAGACTCCAACAGTTGCTTCGGTGTCACCGAGTTTAACAAATTGGTAGCTCCGAAATGCTTTCTGTGGAAAACTAAAACTAAGTTTTTGACTCATCAGTTTTGCAAACACTCTGCACTTTGTGATGCTCATCCGCTCTACCTCATCTATATCTATTCACAGGGTCTGCTGTCAGTTTGCTTTGCCAATATGTCTGACCAGAGTGATAGCCAGAACAAATCAGAAGAGCAAGTGAACTTGAGTGAGGGCACTAGTCCCTCTAGCAGCTATGATGAGGGCAGCAGGAGCACTCCAAGAAATTTGCCCAAGGTAGCCACTAGAACAAGGAAGAAGATAACCTCAGACTCAGAGGATGAGGACTATGTGGCTACTGAGGAAGAAGTAAGCTCCAAGAAGAAAGTGCTGAAGAAAGAATATGGAACTGCTGCTGCAACAAAGCCTGGTATGCAAAAGAAAGTTCCTGCCAAAAGAGTGCCAAACAAGCCAAGGAAAGTTCCAACTCGAGAAACCATGCAGTTCACTATAGAACAGTCAGATGATGATGTGGCTCGTGGCAAGAAGAAGAAAAGGGCAAGAACCACAAGTGCAAAAGTACTTGGAAAATCAACCATGGTGAGAGATTCTGAAGAAGAGGAAGAGGAAGAGGATGCTGCACCAGCACCCAAGTCCCAAAAGCTGATGGGGGATGCAATTAAGTCTGGGGCTGCCCCTTCTAAGCCCAAGACTGCCCCCAAAGCTGCTGCTCAAGCTCCAAAGATTTCAAAACCCAAGAGGAGCACTAGGAACATTCTAGCTGCAGAGAAGAACAAGGCCCCAGTGCCTGAAGTTGAAGAAGAAGATGCTGAAGCCCAAGTGCTTAGAAAGCTTAAACCAAAGATTCCAGATCATGATGACAGCCATCCAGTGGCAGAAGATATGAGCATCAGGAAGGATGCAGGTCTGAGACTTTGGAGATAAAGTGACCCTTATGCTGTGAGGAGGAAGACTGCAGTGGACTAAAGGTTCCACACCAAAGAACAACAAGATTTCTATGAAACCATTCTGCTTGACAAGAAGCCCATAGTCTGTGATATGAAGTGGGCTGATTGGGAATACATTGATGAAAATGAAGATCACTTTCCAGGTGTACATGAGCGCTTCAGAGCATGTGGTGTTGACAAGTTTGTGGGTCAGAAGCTGACAAAATGGAATGGTGAACTCATCATGCAATTCTACTCCACAACTCATTTTTATCCAGATGGTAGAATTGTGTGGATGTTTGAGGGTACAAGGTACCAATCTACTGTTGATGAGTGGGCAAAGTTGATAAATGCCCCTGAAGAACATGAAGATGACTTGGATGTCTATGCCAAGAAGAAGAAAGACCACAACTCTATGGCCAACATGTACAAAGAGATCCCAGACAAAGCATTGGAAACTCATAGGTTTGGGTCTGTTCATTACCTGTTGTCTGGTCTAGCTACAATCAACACTATATTGAGGCATACATTGTTGCCCAAATCTGGAGATCACAAGATGATCAGAGGTCATTCAATCAACCTGCTGCAGATATTTGACGTGCCTCAGAAATTCAAAGTTATGAGCCTGATTGTTGAAACAATCAAGAGGACAGCTGCAGATCAGAAGAGATCTTGTGGGTATGCTCCACACATTCATGTGCTCATCAACTCCAAGATGGGCACATGCACTTATCTTTTGGACAAGGAGCATCTACCTTTGAGACCAGAATTTGAGGACAACACTGTTGTGATGAATGAAGATGATCCCACATCTGTGCAAGCACAAGAAAAGAGAGAGAAGGCAAAGGCTGAGAAGGCTGCAAAGATGCCAAGTGTTGAGGAGGCACCTCAAGTGTTCCTAAAGTCAAAACAAGATCAACTTGCTTATCTGATTCAAGCAACTTTGAGGATTGAGAAGGGCTTGGCCACCCTGACTCAAAATCAGGAGAGCTTGGAGAGGATCATTAAAACAAAATTCTATGATCTTGATCTGAAAGTGTCTGAGATGCAGACAGCTATTGAGCAGCTCCAGGAGGAAGCAGAGGAGAGGAAAGGGCAGGCTACCACAGATGCCTTTCATAGAGTGCCTAGAGGTCAGAGATCTGCCGCAGTGCCCATGGCTGACACTAGAGCAACTACATCAGCACCAGCAGCTACAGCTTCAGTGCCACCTCCAGTTGCCACTCCACCGGCTCCAACAACGTCTACAGATGCTTTCGTCCTTGGAGTCCTCTCTACACCACCTCCTGAAGACCAAGCCTAGAGAGACGCATAGCACTATGCATTTTCAAACTTTTTGGTAACTTGTTGCCAAAGGGGGAGAAATGTATAGATCATAGGCTTCAAGAGAGAGTGTTTTTGCTTCTTTGGCTCTTTTGCTATTTGGTTGATACTTCTGTGTGTGCTTGTTTAATACTATTTATGTTTGTGTGTGAGATACTTGTATGATCATGTGTTTGATCATATCCTACTTTAATGCTTGCTTGGATGATATTATCTGTTATATCTCATATATGATCATTCACTTTGCTTGGTGATGAGTGCATGTTTTTTTTAATTTCTATCATTTTGAGCGCTCCACCAAGATGTATGTGACATGAAAGAGTAACCCATGATCCTAATCGATTGTGCATTTGCATTCAAAAGCAAATCTTAAATAATGCACAAATTTAGGGGGAGCTCTTGCTTATCACATACTTCTCAAAGCGATGATGTATTTCAATCTTATTATCATTTGTCGAAGCTTTGATCTATATGTTGTCATCAATTACCAAAAAGGGGGAAATTGAAAGTGCAACTATCCCTGGGTAGTTTTGGTAATTCCTAACAACATATAGCTCATTGAACTAATGCTATTTCAAGATGATCATTTCAGAAAGTTCAATGATTGGCATGACATGGATTAGGAACGTGGACCCCTCAAAATGCTAAGGACACATATTGGCTCAAGCTCAAGACTCTACATTTTCATTTGAGTGATCCAAGATCACATTGAGTCCATAGGAAAAGCCAATACTATTAAAAGGGGATGAGGTGTTGCTTAATGGCTTGCTTGCTCAAAATGCGTAGTGATATGCTCCAAAAGCCCTCAACTACTTTCTCATATCCACATATGTCCCAAACCAAAAGTCAAACTCGGCCCTACCGATTTGATCTATCCGGCGCCACCGAGTTCACTTGACATAGCCACTGCCAGAAACCCTAGTCACTTCGGTCTCACCGATAGGGATCTCGGTCTCACCGAGATGGGATTGCAAACTCTCTATTTCCCTTCGTAACGTTTCGGTCCAACCGAGGTGAGCGATCGGTCCCACCGAGTTCGCAATGCAAACTCTCTGTTTCCCTTTCCTAACGTTTCGGTCTCACCGAAATGAGCAAATCGGTCCCACCGAGTTTGCCTGACCAACTCTCTGTTTGCCTATTACAGAAATTGGTCCTACCGAGTTTATGTGATCGGTCTCACCGAGATTATGTTATGCCCTAACCCTAATGAAATCGGTCCCACCGAGTTGACATGTCGGTCCCACCGAAAAGCCTAACGTTCACATTTTGAACTAAATCGGTCTGACCGAGTTTTATGATTCGATCCCACCGAGTTTGGTAAATTGTGTGTAACGGTTAGATTTTGTGCGGAGGCTATTTATACCCCTCCACCCAATCTTCATTCGTGGAGAGAGCCATCAGAACGTTCCTACACTTCCAACATACATTTTCTGAGAGAGAACCACCTACTCATGTGTTGAGACCAAGATATTCCAATCCAACCACAAGAATCTTGATCTCTAGCCTTCCCCAAGTTGCTTTCTACTCAAATCTTCTTTCCACCAAATCCAAATCCGTGAGAGAGAGTTGAGTGTTGGGGAGACTATCATTTGAAGCACAAGAGCAAGGAGTTCATGATCAACACACCATCTATTACCTTTTGGAGAGTGGTGTCTCCTAGATTGGTTAGGTGTCACTTGGGAGCCTCCGTCAAGATTGTGGAGTTGAACCAAGGAGTTTGTACGGGCAAGGAGATCGCCTACTTCGTGAAGATGTACCCTAGTGAGGCAAGTCCTTCGTGGGCGGTGGCCATGGTGGGATAGACAAGGTTGCTTCTTCGTGGACCCTTCGTGGGTGGAGCCCTCCGTGGACTCGCGTAGCCGTTACCCTTCGTGGGTTGAAGTCTCCATCAACGTGGATGTACAATAGCACCACCTATCGGAACCACAGAAAAAATCTCCGCTTCTACATTGCCTTTGCTCCCTCCAAACTCCTCCCTTTACCTTCATGTGCAATGTTTTACATTCCCCTACTATACTCTTAGACTTGCATGTGTAGGTTGATTTCTTGACTTGTGCTAAGTTGCTAAAATCTGCCAAGACTTAAAATTGGGAAAAGGCTAGATTTTTATTTGGTCAAGTAGTCTAATCACCCCCCCTCTAGACATACTTTCGATCCTACATCGATGAGCTGCTGGTAGTTCTCTGGTCCCTCAGAACGACACCAAATCGAGCTACCGGGCAGACTCCCTTCTCCCTCGTTTACGGGGCAGAAGCAGTTATCCCTGCGGAACTCATTTATGGGTCACCTCAAGTGCTTGCCTACGATGAAGTAGCGCAGGATCAGCATCGGCGTGACGACGCTGTGCTTCTTGAGGAGAACCGTCTTTGGGCTGTTACGCGTGCTGCACGCTATCAACAAGCCCTGCGTCGCTATCATAGCCGCAGGGTTCATGCCCGGTGTTTTGAGGAAGGCGACCTTGTCCTTAGGCACGTTCAGTCCGCCAAGGGTACAAACAAGTTGACGCCAAAGTGGGAAGGCCCGTACCGGGTAGTTCGAGTCACCAGAACTAGCGCAGTCTGCCTGGAGAACGGAGATGGCATTCAATTACAAACCTCATGGAATATTGAGCATCTCCGCAAGTTCTACCCGTAAGGCGCGGCTGTCGGGCCCTGCCCGCCAACCACCCTTTTGTACAGGCCTTGCGTCATTTGCATGTAACCCCTTGTACAAAGCTAGGCGCAGACCCTGAGCATCAGAGAAATGAATGAAGCGCTGGGGGCCCCCGACAAGTTGCATGCATGCATAAGCATATCATCAGCATTGCATGATCATATCGCATGCATTGCATAAGTATTTCATGAGCATTATATACTCATGTAGATTAGATCGCATCTTGCATCATTTCCATCTGCATAAAACTGCAGGTTCCTGCCGAGAACTTGGCCTTTGAGGGAAGATGGAAAGATGAACCAACACTGCGACCTCCGGCAAGCCAAACAAATAAGTTCTATCTCTTGTCCATATGTGTTCTGTAAGCAAAAACTTGTGCATAAGAAAACCTCGCCACTTTTTTGAAACTTAGGTGCTCCCATCCCTCGACTCGAACGTTGCTTCGGTCAGGGCTGGTCACAGTGGCCTTTGCTAAAAACAGGTTGGCCGGGGGCTGGTCCCCCTTCACAATTGTGCCCGGTAGGCTCAGTTCCCCGGCAACAAAATAGAGGGTACCGGCAGGATAACTTGCCGGGGGAAACTCATTTATCTAAAATATAGAGGCATCCCACCTCTTCATGGACATACATGTGCAAGAGTCCCTCGGCAAGATTCACCTTTTTCATTAATATGCAAATCAAACAAGTATAGACCTTATAGGACACAAACATGGACTCAAGAGATTACATTAATTGAACTAAAATTTGGCAAGTGCCTACAGGTTTAAGACTGAAAAAAGATAAGTGCCCCGTAATGCCCTTTCTTGTCCCTCTCCTCCTAGGCACGACAGTAGAAGGCGAAGATGGCAAAAGGAGCGCCTGGGCAGAGGCCCAGCCTTACCCCGTCGGGCTCCAGGAGAGGTAGCCTGGCGAGGACGGGAGGGCATCGGCGAACGCGTCGATGGAGAGCATGGCGGAGGTGACCCGTCAACCGCCACCACCAGGGCCAGCATGGTGCGGCAGGGCTAACGGAGCTGCAGCTCACGAGGAAGCCTGCCGGGGTCCAGCTGGAAGGCTGCTGGAGGAAACCGAGAGGCACCATCCCCACCTCTGCATCCAACTCCCCAGCAAATTGCCTTGCCGGGAAGGAGATGCAGGTGCAAATGATGGTGCTGCCGCCTGATGAAGATGGTGCGGGCGACGCTCAGCCAGAGTCAGAGTCGTCGCCCTCCCGGTCACTGCCGTCGTCATCGCCGTCAGTGTCCTCCTCATCGCTTTCGCTCGAGGAGGAGCTTTCGTTGTCGGTCGAGCTCTCTGCGCAACACCCTAAGCGAGCTCCTGAGCGCCCAAAGATCTTGACGGAAAGCAGGCCGCCCTCCATTAATTTAAACTGGAGAACGTGCCCCTCCGACAAGCTATGGGCTCGTGCAAAGGTCTTCCAGCCACGGCGGAGGTACATAACATGAGGAGCAGGGAAGTCAACATCCACCCACATGCCACCATTCCCACAACCCCTCATGTGCAATCTCAGTGCGCGCGGCTGTTCGAGCTCCATTACCCGTGCAAATGGAGTAGGGAGGCGGAGATGGCCGCACAGAGGCTTGTACAGCCTGATGACGAACTCCCGAGGCTGGTCTCCGACGTGGCCTTCCATCGGAGGAGGAGCCTTCGGTGGGGGCGCGGCCAGAGCGCCACCCCATCCTCCTCCTCCTCAAGCACCGTGGCGACCTTGACGTCGCTCCCTCCCTCTTCCTCTCGCGGTGGGTTCTACCAGTGCGTGGTCCGGAGGAGGGGGGATATGCTGTTGAGTAGAAGCTCTCATTGCTGCCGCTGGAGTTCCACCACGCCCTCGTCCCCTCACCATGACGAGCAAAGAAAGTTTGAGGAAGGGAAGAAGGGGAACGTGTGTGAGCAAACGCACCATTCCTGCCCCCTTTTATAGGGGGACGAGGCAGGGGCTGGCCTCTCACTCTGGGAGCGGCCGCCCCGCTCCCCCAATACGGCCTCCCTGCGTCCTCAACAGCTCAGGGAGTCAAGGCCGACCCTCTGCTCCAACCAACGACGCCTGGTTTTCTGCCATGGTGCCCGTCCCCGCGCTCTCCGCATCCACCAACTACCCTACCCAATGCATGTAGGACACGTGGTGGGTGCGCATGAAGCGGGAAGCAAGTGGGATGGCAGTTTCCGCCCCGTGATCGTGGGGCGTGGGCAATCCGTGGGCCACGATCCGAGTTTTTCCATAACGTTGCACACGACGTGCGGGAAGACCGGAAACTGGCCCAGACTCAAGATTAATGAAGGAGCAAAGAATATCTCAAGGGGCCATCCTCTTCCACGCCCCTGCCTGTGCACTTATTAGGGCCCACGCCGACGATGCCCGACAACGCGTTCGGGGCAGGCCTGGGGGCTTCTGTCGGTCCAACAAACCCTGGGTCCGTTGCCCGGACTGTGCACAGGCGCGAGATCAAGACCACATCACCAAGCTCAGATTGAAGCACAGGGAATCAGTTCTTCGAAGGACCAACATGCAGCGCAAGAAGACCAAGAATAGCTAGAGAAGCAAGATACTACTGAGGAAGAGACCTCTCTTGCCGGGCAGGCAGACCTGGCGAGGATGGGGTTACCCCCGGAAGCAAGCCTTCAGGACGCCCCGGCAGGAATGCCGGGGCTTACAGAGGCAAAACCACCTCACCACACCATCTCATCACGACGCATGTTGTCGATCAATGCGGTTTCAAGCTCCAAGGTGACTAAGTATCTACTATTCACCACATGGCAGCCACTTCCTACAAGAAATACCTCCAGACGACACCCGTCCTGCGACGTGTCGAGCGAGCAGGCGCGAAGCTGGCAAAATAGCCCGACAGGGCCTGCCAGGCAAGCGACGATGTGACATTGAGCGGCGCATTTAATGCCCCATGTCAGCCTACAGAGTTAGGTATGATAGCACATTTTTGCTATCCAATCAGTGCATAATGACTGATTTGCCACTGTGGTGACCCCTTTATCTATAAAAGGAGGCCCAAGGCAACCGTAGAAACGGTTAGCGAATCCACCCCCTCACATATTCGTACGCGCGTAGCCGTTTCGCCCAGGCCAACCCTGCCGGGCAAGCGTGTTGCGCTCACCACCAGTTTTTCCACCATCAATCCACCAAAGCAGGAGTAGGGTTTTATGCCTCACGGTGGCCCAAACCTGGGTAAAGACTGCCCGTGTGATCTCTGCCGTGCTGTCTCACGCTCCTCTGTGCTTTGTGCAACGTGCCATCCCCCCGCCGAACCAGCAAGGGACTCTTGGTCCCATAGGTGGCCGTGGTTCCCCGCAACAAGATTCTTCTTCTAGTAGTAACAATAATCATGCTAAACCCAATATTGTTGCTTCTAGTAGTTCTCTTGATTCCACTAATGATTCTCTTAGCCAAGTTACACTTGAGCAAGAAAATAGATTATTGAAGGGAATTATAGAGAAAGGTGTTTACAAGAGCCTTGCCGGAAGTAAGCAATTTGAGGAAATTGTGCGCAAGCAAGGAAGGCACCGGAAGAATCAAGGTGTTGGTTTTGAACACAAGTTCAATGCCAATGGAGTTGAGTGGGAAGAAGATCAATACCCCAAGACGAAGTTTGTTCCTCAACAAGAGAAGTATGACCCTACTTCTTTCAAGGGAACACAAGCTCAAGATGATCTTCCACCACAAGACCACAAGCTAAAAGGCAAGGACAAGCTTCAAGAAGAGATTGATTCATTTGAAGAAGCTCCAAAGGCCTTGGTCAAGTGGGTTCCCAAGGCTACATCAAGTTCTACTTCATCAAGTACGACTACAACTCCAAGGATTCCCATCAAGTTGATGTGGGTCCCAAAGAAGAAGAACTAGAGAGTTCTCGAGGGTGACTCCGCCAACATACTTCACTCATACTCATTTTGGCAAGGACAAGTGCAATCAACTTTCATATCTTGCACTAGTTCAAGGAGTCACAAACCCTCTTGTTGGTAAGACAAGGGACAAGGTAACCTAATGCTTCCATGGACATCATCATATGTGTATTTCACTCTATGTCTATGGATATCCTTGTGTGTTCCTTGTGGGACCAACCCATTGAAAGTGCAACTCACTCCAATGGATTGCTCCAAATGATCTACATCAACATTGAGCATCCACATCTTCAACATCTACATGAAGTCATCATCGACAAAACCCAAGGTTAGTTCATCCCTCTTTGGGGGGATATCGCATCTAGGGGGAGCTTTGCTCTAAGAATTGAGCTAAAGCAACTCTAATGATGTGAACACAACAATGCTTTATGTAAAAGTGGTAACCCCACTTGTGCTTAAACGATGAGTATGACATACGATCAAATGTTCTCATTTGACTCCTCAGTTGATATACTCATATATAGATGACCTAGTCATCGCCAATTGCTTGATAGATGCTAGAGTGTTTGTGCATGCTTTGCCACATATTTTATTTGCTATATTATTGTGTGAGCATGTTGGTTGCATAATTTTCTCCATTCGAGGACATCCATTTGTTGCTTTGATTGTTTGGTTTTTCTGTTGCCAAGTGGATGGACAAGAATGCCTAAGTACTCCCTCTAGCTATCTATGCTTTTCTCATCTCAAACTCTATTCATGCTACATCACAAAGCTTGAACAAGTCGAATTCGGACTCTCCGGGTGAGGAGCACTCGGAGCTACCGATCCGTCAAGGGCTTAAACTTCCAAAACTTCTTAATACATCTCGGTCAGACCAACTCATCACACTCGGTCTTACTGAATTCATTAAGTTGATCTAGGTTTTCATCTCTGTGCAACCGATTTGAACAATTCGGTCACAACGAGTTGCAGTAACTGCTAGCAGTTTTGCATCTTGGTGCCACCGAGTCGTTCCACTCGGTCACACCGGCAGTGACTGGGTATATATACCGCGGGTTGAAATTTTGGAAATTCTTCCAAACCACTCGTCCGCGCCTCCCAGCTCTACCGCCCCCTTGGTCTCCGGATCGTCTCCGTCATCGCCAGTGTCCTCCTGCGCTGGTCTCCGTCGCCCTCAATGGAAATCTCACCGCTGTTGTCGCCGTAGCGAGTTCGTCGCCAAGTTAGGGTATGGCCTCGACCTCTTTGTGCGTTCTTTTTTTTCAATTCTTGCACAAAGATCATTGCCATTATTCCTACAACGAATGAGATCAATCTATCCACCGAAAAGTTCCATTATAATAGATTTGATGCAAAAACTTAGGGTTAGGTTTCCGCTGAACTCATCTCGGACGGACTGATGTGAGGATCTCGGTCTCACTGATTTGGCTCAGGCCATTGCACAAGTACAACTCGGTCTGACCGAAGCGTACTAATCGGTGTGACCGAAATCACTTACTCTGTGAAACCCTAGCATCTCGGAATCACCGAACTGCATTTCGGTCTGACCGAAATTGCATGTTTAGATTCTATTAATGCTTCAGTGTCACCGAGTTTGTCATATCGGTAGCTCCGAAATGCTTTCTGCAAAAAACTAAAGTTAAGTTTTTGTCTCAATGTTTTTGCAAAATAGCTGTGTTTTGTGATGCTCATCCACTCTACCTATACCTATCTATTCACAGGGTCAGTTTCAGAGATGTCAGAGGGCAGTGATAGCTAGAACAGGTCTGAGGAGCAGGTGAATCTCACTGAGGGCACTAGTCCCTCCAATAGCAAGTATGAAGATGGTAGCAGAAGCACTCCATGCAACTTGCCTAAGGCTGCTACTAGGCAAAGGAAGAAGAGAACCTTAGAATCTGAGGATGAGGACTTTGTTGTTGATGAGTAGGTGACCTCAAAGAAGAAAGTGCTCAAGAAGGAATATGCTGCTGCTGCTGCCACAAAGCTTGGCATGCAAAAGAAAGCTCCTGCTAAGAGGAAGCCCATGTCAAAAGCTAGAGCCTCCACTCAGGAAACTATGGAGTTCACTCTTGAACCAAGAGAGGAAGAGGCTGCTAGAGGAAAGAAGAGGAAGGAGAGAGTGAGGAAGACTGTTGCCAGAGTCATTGGCAGATCATCTATGATGAGGGACTCTAATGAGGAAGAGGAGGAGGAAGAGCCAGCTGCACCACCTCCAAAGACTCAGAAGCTCATGCGGGATGCCATAAAGTCTGGGGCTGCTCCATCTAAGCCCAAGACAGCCCCCAACCCTCCAACTCAAGCTCAAGCTCCAAAACCTTGTGCACCCAAGAGATCCACCAGGAACATTTCTGCTGCTGAGAAGAACAAGGCCCCAGTGCCTGAAGCTCAAGAGGATGAAGAGCCACAAGTTCTCAGAAATTTGAAGCCAAAGATTCCAGATCATAGTAATGATCATCCTGTTGCTGAGAACATGAAGGAAAGAAAGGATGCAAGTTTGAGATTTTGGAGACAGACTGATCCCTATGCCACCAGGAGAAGAACTGCTTTAGATTATCGTTTCCACACCAAGGAATGATAACCCACAAGTAGAGGGGATCGCAACAGTTTTCGAGGGTAGAGTATTCAACCCAAATTTATTGATTCGACACTAGGGGAGCCAAAGAATATTCTCAAGTATTAGCAGTTGAGTTGTCAATTCAACCACACCTGGATAACTTAATATCTGCAGCAAAGTATTTAGTAGCAAAGTAGTATGGAAGTAACGGTAACGGTGGCAAAGGTAACAGTAGCAGTTTTGTAGTAATCGTAATAGTGGCAACGACAAAGTAACTAAGCAAAGAGCAATATGTGAAAAGCTCATAGGCATTGGATCGGTGATAGAGAATTATGCCAGATGCGATTCCTCATGCAATAGTTATAACATAGGGTGACACAAAACTAGCTCCAATTCATCAATGTAATGTAGGCATGTATTCCGAATATAGTCATACGTGCTTATGGAAAAGAACTTGCATGACATCTTTTGTCCTACCCTCCCGTGGCAGCGGGGTCCTATCGGAAACTAAGGGATATTAAGGCCTCCTTTTAATAGAGTACCGGACCAAAGCATTAACACATAGTGAATACATGAACTCCTCAAACTACGGTCATCACCGGGAGTGGTCCCGATTATTGTCACTTCAGGGTTACCGGATCATAACACATAGTAGGTGACTATTGACTTGCAAGATAGGATCAAGAACTCATATATATATTCATGAAAACATAATAGGTTCAGATCTGAAATCAAGGCACTCGGGCCCTAGTGACAAGCATTAAGCATAGCAAAGTCATAGCAACATCAATCTCAGAACATAATGGATACTAGGGATCAAACCCTAGCAAAACTAACTCGATTACAAGGTAAATCTCATCCAACCCATCACCGTCCAGCAAGCCTACAATGGAATTACTCACGCACGGCGGTGAGCATCATGAAATTGGTGATGGAGGAAGGTTGATGATGACGATGGCGACGGATTCCCCTCTCCGGAGCCCCGAACGGACTCCAGATCAGCCCTCCCGAGAGAGATTAGGGCTTGGCGGCGGCTCCGTATCGTAAAACGCGATGAATCCTTCTCTCTGGTTTTTTTCTCCCTGAACGTGTATATATGGAGTTGGAGTTGAGGTCCGTGGAGCACCAGGGGGCCCATGAGGCAGGGGGGCGCGCCCAGGGGGGTAGGCGCGCCCCCCACCCTCGTGGACAGGGTGTGGGCCCCCTGGTCTTGATTCTTTCGCCAGTATTTTTTATATATTCCAAAAATATTCTCCGTGAAGTTTCAGGTCATTCTGAGAACTTTTATTTCTGCACAAAAATAACACCATGGCAATTTTGCTGAAAACAGCGTCAGTCCGGGTTAGTTCCATTCAAATCATGCAAGTTAGAGTCCAAAACAAGGGCAAAAGTGTTTGGAAAAGTAGATACGATGGAGACGTATCAACTCCCCCAAGCTTAAACCTTTGCTTGTCCTCAAGCAATTCTGTTGATAAACTGAAAGTGATAAAGAAAAACTTTTACAAACTCTGTTTGCTCTTGTTGTAAATATGTAAAGCCAACATTCAAGTTTTCAGCAAAGATTATGAACTAACCATATTCACAATAACGCTTAGGTCTCATGTTTACTCATATCAATGGCATAATCAACTAGCGAGCAATAATAATAAATCTCGGATGACAACACTTTCTCAAAACAATCATAATATGATATAACAAGATGGTATCTCGCTAGCCCTTTCTGAGACCACAAAACATAAATGCAGAGCACCTTTAAAGATCAAGGACTGACTAGACATTGTCATTCATGGTAAAAGAGATCCAGTCATAGTCATACTCAATATAAATTAACAATAATGGATGCAAATGACAGCTGTGCTCTCCAACTGGTGCTTTTTAATAAGAGGAGGATGACTCAACATAAAAGTAAATAGATAGGCCCTTCGCAGAGGGAAGCAGGGATTTGTAGAGGTGCCAGAGCTCGGTTTTGAAATAGAGATAAATAATATTTTGAGTGGCATACTTTCATTGTCAACATAACAACCGAGAGATCTCGATATCTTCCATGCTACACACATTATAGGCGGTTCCCAAGCAGAATGGTAAAGTTTATACTCCCCCACCACCAACAAGCATCAATCCATGGCTTGCTCGAAACAACGAGTGCCTCCAACTAGCAACAGCCCTGGGGGAGTTTTGTTTGCAATTATTTCGATTTGATTTGCTTAGAGCATGGGACTGGGCATCCTGATGACCAGCCATTTTCTCGTGAGTGAGGAGCGGAGTCCACTCCTCTTGAGAATAACCTGCCTAGCATGGAA
>JAAAWM010009670.1:0-26482 GCA_036873465.1 Thinopyrum obtusiflorum
TAAACTACTCCTGGTCGTCGTCAGCGGCCTGCACGTAGTAGTAGGCACCTCCGATGTAGTAGGAGTCATCGTCGACGGTGGCGTCTGGCTCCTGGGCTCCATCATCTGGTTGCGACAACCAGGTAGAATGGAAAGGGGGAAAAGAGGGAGAAAAGCAACCGTGAGTACTCATCCAAATTACTCGCAAGCAAGGATCTACACTACATATGCATGGGTATATGTAAAAAGGGGTCATATCGGTGGACTGAACTGCAGAATGCCAGAATAAGAGGGGGGATAGCTAGTCCTGTCAAAGACTACGCTTCTGGCAGCCTCCATCTTACAGCATGTAGAAGAGAGTAGATGGTAAGTTCACCAAGTATCATCGCATAGCATAATCCTACCCGGCGATCCTCCCATCGTCGCCCTGTGTGAGAGCGATCACCGGGTTATATCTGGCACTTGGAAGGGTGTGTTTTATTAAGTATCCGGTTCTAGTTGTCATAAGGTCAAGGTACAACTCCAGGTCGTCCTGTTACCGAGGATCACGGCTATTCGAATAGATAAACTTCCCTGCAGGGGTGCACCACATAACCCAACACGCTCGATCCCCTTTGGCCGGACACACTTTCCGGGGTCATGCCCGGCCTCGGAAGATCAACACGTCGCAGCCCCACCTAGGCACAACAGAGAGGTCAGCACGCCGGTCTAAATCCTATGGCGCAGGGGTCTGGGCCCATCGCCCATTGCACACCTGCACGTTGCGTGGGCGGCCGGAAGCAGACCTAGCCTCCCTAATACAAGAGCAGGCGTTCCAGTCCAATCCAGCGCGCGCCGCTCAGTCGCTGACGTCAAGAAGGCTTCGGCTGATACCACGACGTCGAGTGCCCATAACTATTCCCGCGTAGTTGGTTAGTGCGTATAGGCCAGCGGCCAGACTCAGATCAAATACCAAGATCTCGTTAAGCGTGTTAATTGAAGTATCCGCGAACGCCGACCAGGGCCAGGCCCACCTCTCTCCTAGGTGGTCTCAACCTGCCCTGTCGCTTCGCCACAAAGTAACAGTCGGGGGCCGTCGGGAACCCAGGCGGGGGGGGGGGGGGGGGGGGGGGGGGGGGGGGGGGGGGGGGGGGGGGGGGGGGGGGGGGGGGGGGGGGGGGGGGGGGGGGGGGGGGGGGGGGGGGGGGGGGGGGGGGGGGGGGGGGGGGGGGGGGGGGGGGGGGGGGGGGGGGGGGGGGGGGGGGGGGGGGGGGGGGGGGGGGGGGGGGGGGGGGGGGGGGGGGGGGGGGGGGGGGGGGGGGGGGGGGGGGGGGGGGGGGGGGGGGGGGGGGGGGGGGGGGGGGGGGGGGGGGGGGGGGGGGGGGGGGGGGGGGGGGGGGGGGGGGGGGGGGGGGGGGGGGGGGGGGGGGGGGGGGGGGGGGGGGGGGGGGGGGGGGGGGGGGGGGGGGGGGGGGGGGGGGGGGGGGGGGGGGGGGGGGGGGGGGGGGGGGGGGGGGGGGGGGGGGGGGGGGGGGGGGGGGGGGGGGGGGGGGGGGGGGGGGGGGGGGGGGGGGGGGGGGGGGGGGGGGGGGGGGGGGGGGGGGGGGGGGGGGGGGGGGGGGGGGGGGGGGGGGGGGGGGGGGGGGGGGGGGGGGGGGGGGGGGGGGGGGGGGGGGGGGGGGGGGGGGGGGGGGGGGGGGGGGGGGGGGGGGGGGGGGGGGGGGGGGGGGGGGGGGGGGGGGGGGGGGGGGGGGGGGGGGGGGGGGGGGGGGGGGGGGGGGGGGGGGGGGGGGGGGGGGGGGGGGGGGGGGGGGGGGGGGGGGGGGGGGGGGGGGGGGGGGGGGGGGGGGGGGGGGGGGGGGGGGGGGGGGGGGGGGGGGGGGGGGGGGGGGGGGGGGGGGGGGGGGGGGGGGGGGGGGGGGGGGGGGGGGGGGGGGGGGGGGGGGGGGGGGGGGGGGGGGGGGGGGGGGGGGGGGGGGGGGGGGGGGGGGGGGGGGGGGGGGGGGGGGGGGGGGGGGGGGGGGGGGGGGGGGGGGGGGGGGGGGGGGGGGGGGGGGGGGGGGGGGGGGGGGGGGGGGGGGGGGGGGGGGGGGGGGGGGGGGGGGGGGGGGGGGGGGGGGGGGGGGGGGGGGGGGGGGGGGGGGGGGGGGGGGGGGGGGGGGGGGGGGGGGGGGGGGGGGGGGGGGGGGGGGGGGGGGGGGGGGGGGGGGGGGGGGGGGGGGGGGGGGGGGGGGGGGGGGGGGGGGGGGGGGGGGGGGGGGGGGGGGGGGGGGGGGGGGGGGGGGGGGGGGGGGGGGGGGGGGGGGGGGGGGGGGGGGGGGGGGGGGGGGGGGGGGGGGGGGGGGGGGGGGGGGGGGGGGGGGGGGGGGGGGGGGGGGGGGGGGGGGGGGGGGGGGGGGGGGGGGGGGGGGGGGGGGGGGGGGGGGGGGGGGGGGGGGGGGGGGGGGGGGGGGGGGGGGGGGGGGGGGGGGGGGGGGGGGGGGGGGGGGGGGGGGGGGGGGGGGGGGGGGGGGGGGGGGGGGGGGGGGGGGGGGGGGGGGGGGGGGGGGGGGGGGGGGGGGGGGGGGGGGGGGGGGGGGGGGGGGGGGGGGGGGGGGGGGGGGGGGGGGGGGGGGGGGGGGGGGGGGGGGGGGGGGGGGGGGGGGGGGGGGGGGGGGGGGGGGGGGGGGGGGGGGGGGGGGGGGGGGGGGGGGGGGGGGGGGGGGGGGGGGGGGGGGGGGGGGGGGGGGGGGGGGGGGGGGGGGGGGGGGGGGGGGGGGGGGGGGGGGGGGGGGGGGGGGGGGGGGGGGGGGGGGGGGGGGGGGGGGGGGGGGGGGGGGGGGGGGGGGGGGGGGGGGGGGGGGGGGGGGGGGGGGGGGGGGGGGGGGGGGGGGGGGGGGGGGGCAAAAGGAGCATCTAGGAAGCAGCTATAGGTCACTACAGGCACGACGGAAGACACTGGGAGGCTCAGAGAGCTCGGCAACGAGAGGCACGTCGTCCACGGCGACGGCGAGATTCGGCGCTTGCGGGGAGCGGTGATACATCATGGAATCGACGGGGAAATTAGGGGGAATCGCCGAGGAGCTCACCGCGGGGCACAAGAAAGGCCGGTGGAAGGTTAAGAGAGGCAGACGGCGGCGAATTTGACGAGGAGGTCCGGCGGCGTCCGAGGAAGAAGATGAAGCGGCCAGCGGCGTTGGAGTTCTACGGCGTCGATCCGGTGGTGTAGACGAAGTAGAGGAGTACGCCCGTCCTCCTGCACATCTTCTCAGGCGACAGCGAGCGTGATGGCCGCGGCTACGACGATGACCATGGCGGGCAGCCGCTCGGGCGTGAACAAAAACGATGATGGCGGCGCAAGAGGGTGAGATGAGGGGGGCTAGGGTTCGCGTACGGGGTCGAGGAGGGCCTTATAGACGCCGGGGTGGGGCTGGATGTTCGGCACGTGGCCATCCATGGCCACGGACGACGGCGCGGCGTCCACCCAGCCTCTGATGAACAGAGAGGTTGGGGACGAGCTCCAGGTGGGCTGGGCCTTGCCTGTTCACATCAAGGCTCGGGTTCATAGTAGGTTAGTTTCTGTATCCTTTCTTTTTATTTATTTCTATTTTTCTCTTTTTATTTATTTTCTTGTTTCTGTTTTCTTTTACTTATGTAATACCCCCCCCCCCCCCCCCCCCCCCCCCCCCCCCCCCCCCCCCCCCCCCCCCCCCCCCCCCCCCCCCCCCCCCCCCCCCCCCCCCCCCCCCCCCCCCCCCCCCCCCCCCCCCCCCCCCCCCCCCCCCCCCCCCCCCCCCCCCCCCCCCCCCCCCCCCCCCCCCCCCCCCCCCCCCCCCCCCCCCCCCCCCCCCCCCCCCCCCCCCCCCCCCCCCCCCCCCCCCCCCCCCCCCCCCCCCCCCCCCCCCCCCCCCCCCCCCCCCCCCCCCCCCCCCCCCCCCCCCCCCCCCCCCCCCCCCCCCCCCCCCCCCCCCCCCCCCAGTTTTAATATTTGAAAACTTTTTTTGTTTGCCTTTATTTTGAATTTGAATTCAAACCTGTTTCGAACTAACGCGAGATTATCAACAGTAACCGTGGTGACGTGGCATCATTAACGTGGGATTACTGTAGCCTAATTATCCGGGGTCACAATTCTCCTCCACTACAAGAAATCTCGTCCCGAGATTTAAGAGGGGGAAGTAAGGGGGAAAGGTCTGGTTACGAAATTATAACGAATCTTCTCGGTCTTGGTTGCTCTTCTTGAAGAGGTCGATCCATTATGTTGATGTCTTCATTTCTCTTCTTCAGGTCATCGTGATGAAGTGGGCATCCTTTCTTTGGGAACTCCATCGTACTTACGAAAGAATAAAGGGTGGGTATTCCAGAAGAACGGACCTCTACAAGGTTGACTATCTGGTCGATAACATCGGGGAAGGTGGCGGAAAGTAACTCTCGAATTGAAACTTAAGAAGATATCGAGAGCAAAGTAAGGAGGTATCATGGGAAGTTTCAAGCAGGTAGGCAATCGTTCGTTGCCTGAAACAACGTGTGAAAGGGGTTCAGAGCAACGGGAATAAGTATTGTGTTTCATACCAGAAGTGATGATCTCTGGAAGGTGGCTCGTGAATTACATACGAAGCCAAGCTTGAGGAATAACTTTGGAAACAGGGGGTGTACAGGGGAGTCAGGTTTCGATCCAGTGGAACTGTGGGTTATGGGCCCACCATGTGGGTTAAAAGTAGGAAGGGCGATGACGTCTTGCACGATCATGTAAGTAAGGCATGTAAGAGGGTAGCCTGTCAGTTATGTTGGCAACAACGTCGGTACCAAGGGCGAGGGACGAAGAGAACCCTTCCCCCCCCCCCCCCCCCCCCCCCCCCCCCCCCCCCCCCCCCCCCCCCCCCCCCCCCCCCCCCCCCCCCCCCCCCCCCCCCCCCCCCCCCCCCCCCCCCCCCCCCCCCCCCCCCCCCCCCCCCCCCCCCCCCCCCAGAATGTCATCAACAATAGTAACAGGGTCTTGCTGACAGAATTGTACATCGTGGTGTTTACATAAGCAGGGAAATATTACTACTTATATAATATAGATTACAAGAAGGTTTAAACAAACCAATGGAGGGGAAAATGTGTATACACACATATTTCGGGGGTATATCCTTCCCAAGGACAAGCGGAGCATGATATCCATGGCAGGATAGAAAGTAGAAAACCATTTAGGTAAGGGGGGGGGGGAATCTCATGATATTAAAGTAGAAAACCATTAAGGTAAGGGGGGAGGAATCTCATGATATTACCCATACAACGGTGTTAGGATAAATGATAAAGAAAATTTAGCATTGTGCTTCAAATGCTCTTATTGAAAATCGGACTACCACAGACATGCTTCGAGATAGCATTGACATGGTCTTCAAGCAAAGGTCAGACCTTGGATACAGGAAGGATCCATCAGGAACAACTTGTAGAATAAGTCTTACAATTTCCTCATGGAAGAATGGATAACCTTGCTAATAAGGAAACTATAATAGTAGGTCCTCCGGCCAGGTGTGCTGGGCATGACATCACCTTACCAGGTCATAAAAGACCAGTGTTATAACTCTTGGAAAAATGTTCCAACCATCATATCTGACCGAGATCAGATCTGATCGGTGTTAGGATACCTCAGACTCAGGATGCCTGAGAAGAAAAGATGCAAAACAAATTGACGAGACGACATTGTAAGATTCTCGAGAAATTTACTACGGAAGCGAGTTCCGAAACAAGAGCTCATCATTAAACCAATGAAGGGATAAGGAGGTAGCTGATGAACTCAACGACAATTCATCGAGACTTCCAAAAGATGGGTTTCCACAATTATGTGAACAAGGAGATAACATTAGTCAGATCAAACGATATAATGATGTATGCTCAAAGAAAACATACACAGTTAAACATTGGTTGAAAGGTGCACCCGAAATATGGGCTTAAGTAGCATGATCAATGTTAGAATGGTGGTTCGATAAACAATGGTCTAAGAATGAAATATCGACCATTAACTTCGAAGCAATAGGGTTGCTAGAAGTTTTGAAGTCGCACATCATAGTTCAGTTGTCGGTTTTCCGGTTAGAAATAACACGGGGACCAAGGAATGAACGGATATGGCAAACGGTATCACCTGTATCAAGAATTCTTAAGAGGTGGTGAAATTCTCACGACATTCTTGACATAAAAGATGGTAATACTCCAAGGTAAGAAGAACAAATGCTGGATAGCAAGGAACTCAAGGTATAACACAAAACACGAACAAGTTTGTGTTGGAGGGAAGTCAATAAAGTGGTCGATGATAACACAAATCATCGAGGGCAAGGATGGTATTTCTCATCATGAACTCAATTGATATCCTGGAAGAGCTCCGAATGCCGATGATGATCACGACACATTCGTCGAGAGATTTCATGAAGATGTAATCAGTCGGCGATGACATCAAGTCAAAGGAATGATGAAGCGAAAGGTTATTGGAACCAAGGGTATGACACAAACTCGAATCAAGCTTGCTGTTCAAGGCGAAATGATATGATGAGGAAAAATCAATGTAAGCTTATCTCATCGTCGAAAGTTATGCTCCGGGAATAAGGACCAGGTAGCACAGTTAAAATCAACACGATAATGATATAGCCAATTAGGCTAGGAATGATGTGATTGAGTATTAATTTTGTAAGCAATGAAGAGTTCTAATACTTGTTGAATCGCAACGCGAACTCGATTTAGTTATCGGTGTCTTTGAGTGTTTAATAACTCAGAGCTCATGAAAAAATTGAATCAGTGAGAATGTAGTACTTGATGAAGAACTCATAAGAAGTTATGCAGTTTCGTGATAATCTCGAGATACCAGGGGGTAATACTCGATGACAGATCAAAGTAGAGATTGGACTGGGTATTGCTCTGCAGAAGACAAGTGCTTAAACTTGCACGAGAAATGGTATTTAAAGGAGAACATGGTCGAAACCACGATTGCAAAAGGCCAAATCCCAGATATAAGATGAACTTATACCAAGGGAATAATTTAATTTAAGAGAAGCTTTAATGGTAAGATCTACATCGTGTCCATGGGCATGAACACAAAGTTCAAGGTCGACTCCCACTTCTTCAATGCATAACCTTTCATTTACTGCTCTACTAAAAATGATTTGAGTGTGAAGATCTATCTGGTGAAGTACCAGAGGAGTATGAACCTTGGTAAACTTTCGAGTTCACACAGATTAAGGAATGCATAGGTTCAACCCATCGGGGCATCTTAGAAACATATACCACAAGCTTCGAGAGTAATTATCACAAGCTCGAAAGTAGAGCATGGTTTAGAAAGCAGAGGATACAATTTACCAAAGGCATTATGTATCCGAGGAAAAGCTCACAAGGTTATTGAATATGGAGGATGTTGTCGGATAAAATCCAACAAAGGATCTGTCAGGCCAAAATGGAGCTGATGTGAGTATCGGCACACAAGCAGAGGAAGTAACAATGCAATGGCATTGGATTATAGAAACAACTGACTAATTTAAATCTCAAATGCAAAGGAATTACCATTTCCAAATCAAGGGATCAGAAGCCAACGGTCTGATTAAGAATGGATAAGTTGAATAGACTTAGGGGTACAATCGACGGCAATTTGATTGGTCGATAACCAGCTCATGTTCAAAATGACATCTGAGCCAGAAAGATAATTTAAAAGGATCAACCGATGATTGCGTGCATTCACACTCATGTTGAATCAATAGGATCAAAATGACGGTGTCAAAGGAGACTAATGAATATTGCCAGACATATGGGAAGCATCCATAATGCAAGCAGACAAGTATTTGCAGAGCAATAAAGCTGCTAAGGATTTTCGGAGGATCGAATAGTATTTCGAAGACTTTTGTGAAACACATGAACAACTGGGATGAGCGGATACTCGGCAAGTGAGAGGATTTATCCGTAGGGGGTATTCATGTGGCAAAGAACTGCAAGGGAGTAAGCTCAAGGATTCTTAAAAAGTTGGAGAACAATTCAATGCATCTTGTAATAACAAGAGCAACTGGGAATGAAAGTAAGACGAACAGGTGCCTGTAATTCTCCATAGGGATAACGGTTGTAGGGAATTGCAAAAGCAACGGGAACAAGGTCTCGAGTGAACACTGGAGAGTATCTTCCGAATCTTCTGGTGCAGTAGGCGATCATCTGGACTGAAGGGGCTCTCCGGGAGAAAGTATTATCGAGAACCTAGAGTCAGAGTTAGTAAAATCGTTTAACCCGAATAGAAGAGATGTCAGAGTCCCAGAGTATAGGTCGAGGAATAAAAGATCCTACTACCACCCAATGACGACGTGGGCCCGTAAGACACACAACCATGTTAGTAAAAGTTTTGCAATGACTAGACTCAACTTCGGCCAAGGAGTGTGGAAGGGGGATTCCTACAGGCAGTCGGCTCTGATACCAACTTGTGACGCCCCCCCCCCCCCCCCCCCCCCCCCCCCCCCCCCCCCCCCCCCCCCCCCCCCCCCCCCCCCCCCCCCCCCCCCCCCCCCCCCCCCCCCCCCCCCCCCCCCCCCCCCCCCCCCCCCCCCCCCCCCCCCCCCCCCCCCCCCCCCCCCCCCCCCCCCCCCCCCCCCCCCCCCCCCCCCCCCCCCCCCCCCCCCCCCCCCCCCCCCCCCCCCCCCCCCCCCCCCCCCCCCCCCCCCCCCCCCCCCCCCCCCCCCCCCCCCCCCCCCCCCCCCCCCCCCCCCCCCCCCCCCCCCCCCCCCCCCCCCCCCCCCCCCCCCCCCCCCCCCCCCCCCCCCCCCCCCCCCCCCCCCCCCCCCCCCCCCCCCCCCCCCCCCCCCCCCCCCCCCCCCCCCCCCCCCCCCCCCCCCCCCCCCCCCCCCCCCCCCCCCCCCCCCCCCCCCCCCCCCCCCCCCCCCCCCCCCCCCCCCCCCCCCCCCCCCCCCCCCCCCCCCCCCCCCCCCCCCCCCCCCCCCCCCCCCCCCCCCCCCCCCCCCCCCCCCCCCCCCCCCCCCCCCCCCCCCCCCCCCCCCCCCCCCCCCCCCCCCCCCCCCCCCCCCCCCCCCCCCCCCCCCCCCCCCCCCCCCCCCCCCCCCCCCCCCCCCCCCCCCCCCCCCCCCCCCCCCCCCCCCCCCCCCCCCCCCCCCCCCCCCCCCCCCCCCCCCCCCCCCCCCCCCCCCCCCCCCCCCCCCCCCCCCCCCCCCCCCCCCCCCCCCCCCCCCCCCCCCCCCCCCCCCCCCCCCCCCCCCCCCCCCCCCCCCCCCCCCCCCCCCCCCCCCCCCCCCCCCCCCCCCCCCCCCCCCCCCCCCCCCCCCCCCCCCCCCCCCCCCCCCCCCCCCCCCCCCCCCCCCCCCCCCCCCCCCCCCCCCCCCCCCCCCCCCCCCCCCCCCCCCCCCCCCCCCCCCCCCCCCCCCCCCCCCCCCCCCCCCCCCCCCCCCCCCCCCCCCCCCCCCCCCCCCCCCCCCCCCCCCCCCCCCCCCCCCCCCCCCCCCCCCCCCCCCCCCCCCCCCCCCCCCCCCCCCCCCCCCCCCCCCCCCCCCCCCCCCCCCCCCCCCCCCCCCCCCCCCCCCCCCCCCCCCCCCCCCCCCCCCCCCCCCCCCCCCCCCCCCCCCCCCCCCCCCCCCCCCCCCCCCCCCCCCCCCCCCCCCCCCCCCCCCCCCCCCCCCCCCCCCCCCCCCCCCCCCCCCCCCCCCCCCCCCCCCCCCCCCCCCCCCCCCCCCCCCCCCCCCCCCCCCCCCCCCCCCCCCCCCCCCCCCCCCCCCCCCCCCCCCCCCCCCCCCCCCCCCCCCCCCCCCCCCCCCCCCCCCCCCCCCCCCCCCCCCCCCCCCCCCCCCCCCCCCCCCCCCCCCCCCCCCCCCCCCCCCCCCCCCCCCCCCCCCCCCCCCCCCCCCCCCCCCCCCCCCCCCCCCCCCCCCCCCCCCCCCCCCCCCCCCCCCCCCCCCCCCCCCCCCCCCCCCCCCCCCCCCCCCCCCCCCCCCCCCCCCCCCCCCCCCCCCCCCCCCCCCCCCCCCCCCCCCCCCCCCCCCCCCCCCCCCCCCCCCCCCCCCCCCCCCCCCCCCCCCCCCCCCCCCCCCCCCCCCCCCCCCCCCCCCCCCCCCCCCCCCCCCCCCCCCCCCCCCCCCCCCCCCCCCCCCCCCCCCCCCCCCCCCCCCCCCCCCCCCCCCCCCCCCCCCCCCCCCCCCCCCCCCCCCCCCCCCCCCCCCCCCCCCCCCCCCCCCCCCCCCCCCCCCCCCCCCCCCCCCCCCCCCCCCCCCCCCCCCCCCCCCCCCCCCCCCCCCCCCCCCCCCCCCCCCCCCCCCCCCCCCCCCCCCCCCCCCCCCCCCCCCCCCCCCCCCCCCCCCCCCCCCCCCCCCCCCCCCCCCCCCCCCCCCCCCCCCCCCCCCCCCCCCCCCCCCCCCCCCCCCCCCCCCCCCCCCCCCCCCCCCCCCCCCCCCCCCCCCCCCCCCCCCCCCCCCCCCCCCCCCCCCCCCCCCCCCCCCCCCCCCCCCCCCCCCCCCCCCCCCCCCCCCCCCCCCCCCCCCCCCCCCCCCCCCCCCCCCCCCCCCCCCCCCCCCCCCCCCCCCCCCCCCCCCCCCCCCCCCCCCCCCCCCCCCCCCCCCCCCCCCCCCCCCCCCCCCCCCCCCCCCCCCCCCCCCCCCCCCCCCCCCCCCCCCCCCCCCCCCCCCCCCCCCCCCCCCCCCCCCCCCCCCCCCCCCCCCCCCCCCCCCCCCCCCCCCCCCCCCCCCCCCCCCCCCCCCCCCCCCCCCCCCCCCCCCCCCCCCCCCCCCCCCCCCCCCCCCCCCCCCCCCCCCCCCCCCCCCCCCCCCCCCCCCCCCCCCCCCCCCCCCCCCCCCCCCCCCCCCCCCCCCCCCCCCCCCCCCCCCCCCCCCCCCCCCCCCCCCCCCCCCCCCCCCCCCCCCCCCCCCCCCCCCCCCCCCCCCCCCCCCCCCCCCCCCCCCCCCCCCCCCCCCCCCCCCCCCCCCCCCCCCCCCCCCCCCCCCCCCCCCCCCCCCCCCCCCCCCCCCCCCCCCCCCCCCCCCCCCCCCCCCCCCCCCCCCCCCCCCCCCCCCCCCCCCCCCCCCCCCCCCCCCCCCCCCCCCCCCCCCCCCCCCCCCCCCCCCCCCCCCCCCCCCCCCCCCCCCCCCCCCCCCCCCCCCCCCCCCCCCCCCCCCCCCCCCCCCCCCCCCCCCCCCCCCCCCCCCCCCCCCCCCCCCCCCCCCCCCCCCCCCCCCCCCCCCCCCCCCCCCCCCCCCCCCCCCCCCCCCCCCCCCCCCCCCCCCCCCCCCCCCCCCCCCCCCCCCCCCCCCCCCCCCCCCCCCCCCCCCCCCCCCCCCCCCCCCCCCCCCCCCCCCCCCCCCCCCCCCCCCCCCCCCCCCCCCCCCCCCCCCCCCCCCCCCCCCCCCCCCCCCCCCCCCCCCCCCCCCCCCCCCCCCCCCCCCATGATGGCGGCGCAAGAGGGTGAGATGAGGGGGGCTAGGGTTCGCGTACGGGGTCGAGGAGGGCCTTATAGACGCCGGGGTGGGGCTGGATGTTCGGCACGTGGGCATCCATGGCCACGGACGACGGCGCGTCGTCCACCCAGCCTCTGATGAACAGAGAGGTTGGGGACGAGCTCCAGGTGGGCTGGGCCTTGCCTGTTTACATCAAGGCCCGGGTGCATAGTAGGTTAGTTTCTGTTTCCTTTCTTTTTATTTATTTTTATTTTTGTCTTTTTATTTATTTTCTTGTTTCTGTTTTCTTTTACTTATGTAATAGTTTATAGTTTTACAAAAAGTGAAACCCATACCCAAAATAGAGTTACAATTATAACTACTGCCACAAAAGGTTTTATCCCTGAACAAAATAGTTTAGTATTTTATAAAATCCAAAATGCATTTATTTAATTGTTTTACCTACTATTTTAATTACTTAAGTGCATTTAAACCTTTTATAAAATGTGGTTTCTCCATCATAATTACCTATGCATTATTTGACACAACCCGAACAATTTAGTTTTAATATTTGAAAACTTTTTTTGTTTGCCTTTATTTTGAATTTGAATTCGAACCGGTTTCGAACTAACGCGAGATTATCAACATTAACCGTGGTGATGTGGCGTCATTAACGTGGGATTACTGTAGCCTAATTATCCGGGCGTCACACCCCCCTCCGCAAGCTCCGGCTGCTCCTCGCCGACCGTCCCTCGCCGCCATGGACGACCCCATGCTGTCCCCCGTCACCGTCGAGGTCGCGCACGCCCCTTCCCCTCGGGCGGATCTCGTCGCCGGCCATGTTGGCCCCGCCGCCGTCGCCCAAGCACACGCCGCGCCTGCCCGCAAGCGGCAGGGCAATGTGGTTGTGCAGGGCGGGAATCCGGCTGCCCCCGCCGCCAGTGGCGGACCCAGGAATGGGCCAGGCCCCAGGCGAACTGGGTCAAGGCCCAGGCAGGCTTCGTACTGTAGCACGGTTACTGTAGCACGGTAGCTACAGTCTATGAACGAATTGGGCCTCACGCCCCAGGCCGCCGCCCGGGCTGCCTGGGGCCTGAATCCGCCCATGCCCGCCGCGATGGCCCGCGCTCCGGGCGCCAACGCCGCAGTGCGATCCCGGCCGGCGGCGGAGAAGGCCGGCAAGGCCGCGGGCGCAAAGCGGAGGAAGGTTCCGGCTTCAAGGAAGCCATCTTCTTCAACCCCCCCCCCCCCCCCCCCCCCCCCCCCCCCCCCCCGCAAGGAGGTGCTCCGGCGATGCCGTTCAACGGTGCCGCTCCCACCGCGAGCGAGGTGTTCGACGAAATGGCCGGAAGGTATATCTCTTCGGTCTTCGGCTATTCTCTTTCATTTTTCGCCATTGTTCTCGATAGCTCGTGACTTGTTATCGTTCGCTATAGTGGTGGTTCGAACAATGCAACAACCGAATTCGTGAACTTGTTGGACACGAACGCGGTTGACATTGATCAAGCCCCTTTCGAACCATTCGACTACAATGAAACGGAGGGCGGCGTGGACGATCATGGTTGTGCGGACGAGTTGGAGGAGATCGAAGCGGAAGCGTTTGAGCATTCACAAGCAAAAACTGGGAAAAGCCAAAGATCGAAAAACTACACGATCTTGGAAGATCAAGCTTTGATCAAAGCATGGAGTGCGGTGTCTCTTGATGCATGCACGGGTACTAATCAAACCTCCAAGAGATATTGGCAAAGGATTGAAGATCAATACTTCTGCATTATGAAAAACTACCCCAATAGGACTCCACGCACATTTCGGTCGCTTGAAGGTCGTTGGGAGAACATCAAGCCTATGTGCAGCCGTTGGGCGGCTTGCTTGGAGCAAGTACGCAATGCACCTCCAAGTGGCACCGTGGAGTCCGACTATGTGAGTTTGCTTTGCCTTTGTTCAAGTTGTGCATCATCATAATGTATCATGAGAAATGATTGCATCATTTTGTTCACATTGTGTAGGACAAGATTGCTCAACATAGATACAAGGACATGGAAGCTTCGGAAGGCAGATTCTTCAAATTTCAAGATGGTGGCTACGGTGGCTACGGTGGCGCTGATGAACTTCAAGATGGACTCCATGGCACGGAGTGAAGATCGACCCCCAAGATGATGCCGGACATGGGCGCATACCTTTGCATGCTCTCTTTTGCGTAATGAACTTCGCTTTTATTTGCGCGCAAACTGTTTATGTCATTTGAATTTGAACTTGTTTGTGAAACCCTATGACAAATTTCAGATTTGCAGTTTTTCTGTTTGCGGGTCGTTGCGCTGTTGCCCGAGCAAAACCCGCATAGCCGACCCGTAAAAAAGCATATTCCGCGAATATACTTTTTTACGGGTCCGTTTGGGGGGTCTGCATCTGTGCTAGCCCGCGCCGGCCCGCAAAAGCGGTTTTGCGCGAACTGCAAACGCGTTTTGCGGGCCGGCGTTTTGCGGGGTCTGCTAGAGTTGCTCTAAGACTGCTGGATCTAGCTACCTAAATGGCATTGTAGATCTCTCGTAAGCACCACAAATCTTAAATATGTCCATGCTTACACAAACATTGCTTGCTAAAAGTAAGTGTCAGAAAGAAGTAGAATATAATTACCTCATGACAACATTTTGCTTTTTCACCGTGATTGTACGATACCTGCGACACATGAATCGGTTTCTGCATTCTCGTGTTATTGAGTCAAAGTTCAAGACAATATCCCAAACAAAGACAGTCACACCGAGCCATCAAACCGCACACTACTCTTGATTCTGAATCACTACCTAGAGTTGTGGAATCACTCAAATAGATGTTCCCATAAGGGCTCTTTAAGAATCTGCAGAAGAGAGGTAGTTTATTATTTACTTATATAATTTTTTTTGGAACATGTATCTCCTTTCTAAGAATGAAAATACATTATAATCCCAGAGTACATAAAATAAATTTGGCAAGATACAACCCCCCATCAACGCCGTAACCCACAAACCACCAACAATCAAAATACAATAGTTTCTAAATTCTGCAAAAGGATAAGACAACACAAATACACATGGCTAACCGTACATAAAGCGATTGTTAATTAAAATCAGGAAAACACTTCTTTTTGCCCGACTGAACTCTTGGCATAATCACCCCCTCCACCCGATGACGCGTGTCCTTGTGTGGGCCTGCCCACCGTTGTCGCCCTTCTATCTTATCACTTCGTCCGTGAAGGCAAACCACACCGCCTGAACTTTTTTTTCCTCTTCTTCTTCCCTGTCATCCGCTTGTTTTCTCCACCACCCACCGCCGGCGTGAGTTTACGACGCTACCATACCACCACCGTTGTGCGTCTTCGGCCACCGCGTGCGAGGATTTGTTGCCTTCACCGCCGTTGTTGCAGAACTAGCTTCGCAGCAGCGGAGCCGCTGCAAAATTGGAGGGAGGGCGCGAACATGGCTGCTGCATCCATGGCTACGAGTAGTGGAGCGTCCTCGCCGGCGACACCTGCCTCGAAACAACACGAGAGGGAGTCATGTGCTTGCGGCGTGCTGCAATTGAGCCTCCGCGCATGGCCGCCCGCATTGCATCGCGTGCGACCGCCGGTGCAGCGGAGCGTCGTCGGCATTGCGACGACGACTACGACCGGCGGCCATGATGTTGCAGCTCCGACGCTGTGATGGCGACCGCGACGGGTCGGCCATGGCATTGCAACTCTGATGTGGCAATGGTGCTCCGTCAGGGCTGCGACGACAGCTGTGATGGGCCGGCCATGGCGTTACAACTCCGGCGCTTCAATGGAGCTTTGTTGGGGCTGCAATGGAGCATTGTGGGGTTGTGGAAGATGTGATGGTGATGCAATGGAACATCGTCCGCCGCCGGCAATGCTGCGTTGAAGCTCTCACATGCTCAGTGCTGCATGGCGTTGCCACAATCGAAAGGACACTAGCTCGCAGATCGGATGGCTGGCTAGGCGGATGATTTCCTAGAGAAATCATCCAATTGATTTGTAGCAGCCGCCTTAAAATCAACATACTTGAATTTGTACCGGATCATACAACAATCCTTTTGCCCATCATTCATTGTCTACCCAAAAAGAAAAAACTATTATCCGGCATGGCGATGATGTTGCCGGAATCGCTCCATGTTTCGTTCAAGTAACACTTCCAATGATAGGCCTTAATTCTCACTTGGACTTTTTTTCCAGTTATTCATGTACTTTGGATTTAAATATCTAGATCGTCAACCAGTACCTTAAATGGTATCAGCTTTGCCTACTATTTCCTTATTTTGATCTGACCCTGTTCCTCGTGGTCACTATATTTTTGTTTGTTATAGCATTTGTCCATATGATATAATCTTCGGTTGCTAACAGAAAGACACCTCATTCTTACCCATGGACAGGAGTATGCACAAAAATTTCTCGCTTCAACCAGCTTGGATTGCCATATTGGTTAGTACAAATGGTATATATTTTTAATAGAACAATCATTTGTGCTGGACAATAAGTAAAAAGACTGGAAAGGGTTTGAACCTGCGACTGAAAGGGCGTACAGTGCGAAGCCATGCAAGCACACATCCTGGCAGCTGACGCTCACACTTAGCTTCACCACTCGCAAGTCTCAAGCACGTCCATGTTTGACTTATGCCTCCCTATCCTATTGGGTGCTCCTCATCTCATCTGCATCCTCCCTTCACCCAGCACAAAGAAGCGATGGAAGTAGGAAGTGGCGTGGAGGCTCTGAGGCGGCTGGAGATGGCCGGAAAGGAAGTGTAACCCGGAGGTCCGACCTCTCTTCTCTGTTCAGCTCTAGGCGAACCGCCATCCCAACTCCCCTGCCACCGCCAACAGCATGAAGCCCCTGACGTGGTCGCTGATAAACAACTCTCGCTTCCTGTCACTGTCCTCCCACACTCGTCGCGACATCATGCAATGGAATAGGTCCATAGGGTGCACACGAAAACAATGTCGCGCATCATCCCCCATCTCATCACTCCGCCATAGATCCACGCAGGCGGATCTGTCGCTCGCTACCTGGTTCCGTCTTCACTCCCCATCGGTCACCGATGGAATTTTTTGACTTTGTTTCTCATGGCGGCTGAGCACTGCTGGCAGAGGAGAGGACAACGGCGGCAACGGTGGTCGAAGGATAGAGGAAAGATAGAGACATAGGGACGAGCGAAGATGTGGACTGGACCATGTAACCGGGTCCCATGTACTCATCCAATCAACCACCGCAAACGTAGATGGTTTTGTGGAGTAGTGGCCAGTGACCCAAGAAACGGCTTGCGATCTATGCAATGTGACGGCCAACAACGATGAAGCGTTGTGGAGGCTCGTAGGTCATTTCGTTATACTGTTTCTTAATGGACGTACAAGGATAAGTTTTTCTTTCGTTGCAAAGCATGATATGTTATCACCGTCCGGATTTTTTTTTTTGAGGAAAGGCCACCATGGCTAGATTTATTGAGTAGAAATAACATTTACGTCGTCCACGAGCTCCTTCACCAAACAATAAGGAGGCTCATCCAACCAACTAAAAGAGTACTTATTACAAAAACTAAATTTCTCTAGCACACGAGCTGCTTGATTACAAGAACGCAAACAATGCTTAAAGATAACCTTTTCAATTGACGAGACTATATCCACACACTCTGCAAACACTGCCGCTGCTTCGTCCCACCATCGTGTATGACCAGTGCAAAAGTTAATAACTTGGAGAGAGTCGGATTCCGCCTCTATCCGATTAAAGCCAAGAGAATTCACAAATAAAAGACAGCTTCAGTAGTGATTGCATCAGATGTGATAGGAATAAATTTGCATTGACAGGCGATGAAATTTTCCTTCCATCTCGAAGAACAAATGATGTTGCCCCATTCCTTCATCTGCAAAAAAACGCTGCGTCCACATTTAGTTTGGTGAATCCCGGATCTGGTTTTGACCATTTTGTTTGAGACAACTCCAATGCCCTAGTAGATGACGATTGGAAAATTCCAAATGATTGAAAGGATTGATATTGTCCGGAATTAGTTGTGTTAAATTTGCATAAAGTACATGCAGCAAGTTTTTTTTGTGTGTGTACGATTTGGGGTACGCCGCCCTGACAGCACACCTAGCGGTTCCGTGCCGCGAACGCCTCCTGGTCGTGCACCGCAGAGGCACTCGAGCCGTCCGTACCAGAATATCCGACCGCGATACCCCGATCAGACGGCCTGCAGCGAACCAAACACTTTTCTGGACTTTTCTCACGTCCAGATCAAACATCTGGGTCGTTCAACCGAAACATACCTACAGATCGGACGGCCGAAAAAGGAGCCCACCTATTCCGGGGCTGCTATAAATCCGAGGAGGCCGTCTCCTCCCCACCCCCTCTCGCCGTCCGCCGCTACTCCCCTGCCTCCCCCAGAGCTCGTTAGGGTTTTCTCTTTTTTCGGGGGAGAAATCCCAAGAGGCGGCACCATGCTCGTGTACCAGGACAAGCTTTCCGGTTCGTCCCCCCGCCACTCTGTATTTCCCCACGGTTTTCGCGTCTTTTAAGCTTGTTTCGATGGAATCGGGCTTCTACTGGCTAGAAGCTAGATCTGATCGCTTTCGGACTAGCTAGATCTGATCGCTTTCGTGAATCGGTTGTTTAGTCGTCGGTTGGTGATGCGGATTGGCTAACTGGTAACCGGGATTCGCTCGCTAATCGGTAGATCTCCGTGCGGTCTGGGGTTAGGACTTGGGTTTTATCTATGTGTTCATGCGTTCCTACGATGGATTTTACTGAATATGCTGTGTTTGATGTGTCGCAGGCGACGAGCTTCTGTCGGATTCGTTCCCGTACAGGGAGCTGGAGAACGGCGTGCTCTGGGAAGTCGATGGCCATGTAAGCGTTATATTCTCAGCTGCTCTGTGTGCGGTGCTTGGTTAGGTTACCCTGGTAGATCACGTGCTAGTTGGTTAATTCGACCTCGTCAATTTTGTCTCACAAAACACAGATCTGAATGAGCACCTTTCATCTAGGCATGGGATAGATTGATGACTGTTTTATTATCATATGAGTTATCCAGTTACCAGGCTTGTATCTGCTTTCATGGCGTGTTAGTCCTTGTTATTATATTGTGCAGCGTTGACACTTCTAATGTTAAAATTAAGCATGTTTGTATCCTCTATTGGGGTTAGAGGTTTGGATTGATTGGTATGTTTTTTCTACACAAGCAAAAAAGATTACTGCTGGTTGGTCTGGTGGATCTGCTTGTGTAAACAATTTCGACTTCTAAAAGTTATTGTGCACACACATGATTATCAACCGTTCATATCTAAAGCGCTCACACTGCACATACACACATGATTTATCAACCGTTCATATCTAAAGCTCTCACACTGCACATTACTTTTCTTTGTGCTAACATCGTTCAGATGTTTTAGTTTATTTGACCTGTATTGTTTTGAATGCTTGTAGTGGGTCGTTCAAGGAGCAGTTGATGTGGACATTGGAGCCAATCCCTCTGCTGAGGGTGGTGGTGACGATGAGGGTGTTGATGACCAGGCTGTGAAGGTGGTTGACATTGTTGACACCTTCCGTCTTCAGGTTGCTTGCTCTTTTTGATGCTCTTGACCTATCTACAGTGTATGCACTTGATGATAGTGCTAAGCCCTCATTACCTTTTGCAGGAGCAACCTGCTTTTGACAAGAAGCAGTTTATCTCTCACATGAAGCGCTACATCAAGAACCTCTCTGCCAAGCTTGAAGGGGATGACCTAGATGTTTTCAAGAAGAATGTTGAGTCTGCCACAAAGTATCTTCTTAGCAAGCTCAAGGACCTTCAGTTGTAAGTTCTCTCTTTGCCTTGCTCAAAAGTGCAGGCACTGTTTATCATTGGTCTGTCTAGACACGTTGGTACTTTATTCTTAGTTTGGTATTTTAGATGCTGGTAATTTATTCTTTTGAACTTAAATCAGTGACATTTTTTTTTATATATTTTGGGGAAGGTAGTAATAATCTATCCATTCAACTTACGCAAGTTCTAAAACTGGTGTTTCAGCTTTGTTGGCGAGAGCATGCATGATGATGGCGGCGTGGTGTTCGCCTACTACAAGGAGGGAGCTGCTGATCCAACTTTCCTGTACTTTGCACATGGGCTGAAAGAGGTCAAGTGCTAATCGCACTGTATGCTAAAATCTATGCGGTCGTCAGTATTTTTGCTCTGCTCTATGGTTGTCAGTCGACTCTCCAATGTTGTGTCAGTAACTATCAGATGTAGTGTCTTGAAAACTTTCTGATAATTGTGGGATTTGCTTTGTAATGGTAATCGTGAAATTGGTGTGGTTATGTTTTGGTCAATGCCTTGGCTTTTACTCGCTAGAATCAAGCGATTTTGCCCTGTTATTCTATCGGATTATCTTATGTCTTTTGTATTTGGTCATTTTGACGTAACACAGCAAATGCAACGTTGAGCAAAGCAAAATGATCAATCATCGTTTGATAAGAATCGTTTGAAATCAAGAACAAAATGATGAGTTTCACTAATAATATCAACGTGCACATAGGCTACCAAGAGCTTGAACATCAATCCTGCTGTAAAATAATTGTAATTAGCGGGTGCACTGTACTTCCAAGAGTGTAACCTCCTATCTCAGCTTCTTCATTCATTACATACAAGGGGGAAATACTCCCAGCGCTTCCCGTGCTCCAGCTTTAAAATAATAATAATCAATTTTAGTGTTTCAAAAAAAATTGAAAAAAATAAATATAAATAATCAATTTTAGGAATGTGACTACAATTCCTAAAAATTTCAGACTCTAAATGCATGGAGAAAAAAAATAGCATGAATAGAGCAACATTTGATCCTATTCATATATGAATTTGTCTTTTTTGTTTCTCAATGTACATTTCAAGTTTGGACCTGAAAATTTTAAAGGTTGCAGTCACATTCCTTGTGAACATTCACATTTTTTTCTTCAGAATTTCTGAAACATTTCAAATTGATGTTCTAAAATTGGAGCATGGGGCACCCCAGGTGGGAGCACAATATTTCCCTATAGAAGGGACCATGACATCTCAATCCCTTCTTTGTGTTGTTTATTTTTCGGATAATATGGAGAATTTGTATATTTACCACTAGGGACAGGATTATTCATATTTTTTCATTTATATTGCAATAGAGCTTTCAGTGGTTTTCTACATGATTGTATCCGCCATACTCCCAAAAGACTTTGTACCCCTGAAGGACATCATTAGGAAGTCATATAAAGATAACAACGGATGGGTATATTATTTGTAGAACATTACAAGTTTGATGCCTTCTTTGTGGTAAACAAATCCAACTACAATAACTGCAAATGTGGGTTTCTGAAGTTGTGAAGACGATGTTCTTGGAGAATCGATGTAGAAATTTGTTTGCAACATCATCTACTTTCCGTACTTGTTTATTGGCCTAGAGAATCCATATGTGCGGGTTGGATTGCCAATCTACCCTTTGTTTAATGATAACAATCAATTCTCATATACTCGCTCTATAAACTAATATAAGATCGTTTAGATCACTAAAGTAGTGATCTAAACAATCTTATATTGGTTTACAGAGGGAGTAGCATACATCTAAGCTCCGAGATCGATTTTCCATGCATGGTGGTTTGAAGCACCAATCACTGTACTACCTTTTGTGTTTATGTATGTTTTTTCCGAAGAATCACATATGCTTTGAGCTGAGTTGGGGGCAAGGTTGGAAATCACTTGGAACTTAGAGGAGGTGTGGCATGTGTTCATACATGTTGCTCAACAGAACTTTGCTCTATCACTGTATTATAACACTGAAAATTAATTTGTGTTTTTTGATTAATGTATCTACAAAAGTTTATGAGTGAGTATCTACAACATTGATCTGATATACATACATTAAGCATTGCGAGATTTTGAAGTGCATTGAAACATGGGTTGCCCCCATTGATTACATTTTCTAATTTCCCCGGGGTTCCTTCTCCATCAAGCTGAGGCAATGCTGCTCTTGCTTGTATTACATGGTTTTAGAAGGCACCATATTTGCAAGACAGGGTTCGAGAAAAATAGCAGAATCCCATTCTTCACTTCATTTTGTACATCATTGCTATCATTGTTGTAATCTGTTCACCTAAATTTACCGAACTAGATCTGGAATCATTAGTACACATGTCTGATGCTCAAAATGAAAAGGAGATGTATATTGTAATTGATATTGATGTGCTAAATTGGAGTTTATGTTTGGCAAGTTAAAGTATATTTTCCACTAAAATATTACATCTCTTAATTCCAATAATTTGTTGGTGTAGGTTGAGCATGGCTGTTTGTGGTCCCGTCTGCGTCTAGGTAAAGCTTAGTTTGATAATGGCGGAGCCAAGGCATGGCGCATGCCAAGTATGACATGTGTAGTTTGGCATGCTAAGGTAATATGCTTTTTCAACCATTGCTGCGCATGTCCATTCGGTTATTACCTAAGTTGATGCTTATATTGTTAAGCATTGACCTTTCAGCCAAAGATGAATATGGTTAAAAAAATATAGAGTGCATTAACTCTTGCTTAAATTTGTTCAGATACTATTAGATGACAATACTTCTGTAAAGTTTTCACTGCTCATTTACATATTTTCAAGTGTATATGACAAAACTGAAGCTTAGATTTTTCTGGGGGCAACTGAAGCTAGGCTTTAGTCTATATTCTTCATGCATATATGAAAGAATTGGACATGATATAGACTGCATTACTCATCTCCTTTAAATACACATCATTTTTTTTCTCTGTTTTTGTTCTATAGCCAGCATTGGTAGTGAAATGAGATAGTATAGAGCATGCGATGTGCTGCTGACCTGTACATTTTTTCTTATTATTTGCCACCTAATTTGTAGTCTCTTTTATATTAATCTATTATAAATTGATATTTAAGATTTAATTAAGCTGATCAAAATGTGCTTACCAGAATTAGTTGTTTCCTCTCAAAGTCAAGTGCATAAAGCAGAGGACTTTAATGTGAGCATTGTTGATCATGATATGCTTACTGATTTCCTCTGTTCTTTTTACCACTACAACTGATTATGGCCTACGTACATGGTGAAAGGTTTTATCAATTAATAGACAGTTTGTGATGGGATGGATGCTCACCATAACCAGTTCTTCCAAGGCCACCCCTGGCTCCGCCAAACTCTTTTAGGTTTGCCTCTTGCTACCCATCTAGCTACTCCACATTGGATGTTATTATTGTGGTTAGTCCTTAACTCATAGAACCTGGAGGTGTTAATGCAGTTACTCCATGGACTACTTTGCACCGAAACATTTCTTTCAAAAAATTATTCACCTTACCTTTGTTCTAGCGTACTACCTTTTATCAGCATGCTCCAGTGCCTACAAATTATTCCCTCTCAATGCTACCACAATTTGTGTCAACTTGAAATGTATGGAATTTCTAATATCTATAAATTTCACCAATGGTCATGGCTCCAAAATATCAACTTGGACAGTTCATATGCTTAACTTTTCTTTCAGGTAAGTTTAGTTGCTCTTCCAGCCTATGCATTATTCTGGAGTTTATATTGCCTGAACATTAATTTTTTGTTGCCTGATCTGGGATCCTACTTTGTGAGACAACAACCGTTCGTTTTTAACTGCCTTGGCTTTGTCATTATTTCTTTTGGGCTCACTCAGCATATCAAAATCATTTTTTGCGTACCACACATTTATGCTTTATCCGCATTTTAATTCAACGTCTTCTTTTTGGCCATGGTTGCTATCTCGGTTTCTCTCAAGCTCGTATTATTGAAATAATGTTTTTTGGCTCATAGTACAACATGCATGCATCCTTATCCGTAACTGTTTAACATCCGCTATTTGCTCAGAATAATGGGTGGCATTGATATGAAAGGAAGGTCCAAGTAGGACACACAAGAAATTTATCCTAATGTTGTTGAGATTAGTGAAGACGAGTCTCCTCCTAAGAATACAAATGATCTCCATAAATATTGCGCCTCTAACCTCTGCACCTCGAAGCACACACCTTGATGGCCGTGGCCGCCGCGGCCGGAGCGGCCAGTGGCGCTCGGGAGGTGCATGGCTAACCTAGCAGAGGCTCCCTGTGCACCCGTGTGGGCAAGGTCAGCGATGCACGTACGCATGGGTCAGATCGTTCTATGTTTCGTGGTTGCTTCCCTTAAAAAAATGTTCCGTGGCTACCGTATACCACGATCGACGCCTGACAACTGGTCGGCTGCGCCGCCGCCTGCTTCTACATGGGGTCATCTAGGGCAGTTCTTATCTATCAAGGTGCAACTTCCGATCTAAGTCTAGAACTGTTGAGGAGGACGAGGGCGTGCGAGGGCGATCCAAACGCCCGATCGGCCGGCCGCATAGCCTGTATGACGGGCAACGATGCAAGAAAATGATTAGGTTACTTTTATTCTCTCGCTCTCATTACCCATGACTTGTATGTTTCAAGATTAGACTATTTTTGCCTTTGGAACTACAAGATTTTATCTGTAGAAATTACATGAAATTAGTTTGGAAATATTCATGACGCATGAGGAAGGTTTTGCATTGTTTATCGCCTCGTGTAGTAAAGGATTTAGTTCATATATGTGAATAGATTTTCGCATTTGCTTTATGGAAGCTTTTACTCAAACTTGAATTGTTCATAGCCCACAGTCCGACATCTACTTTGTTTATTGGATCTAATGATTTCTTTACGAACCTAGGTTATTGCCCCCTCCCCCCCCCCCCCATCTCGCCCCCACCCCCCATACTTGAATCCTGACTCCGTCTCTGCGTCCATGTCCTCAGCAACAGCTTTTGCCGCCACCAAGGTTGCATCCGTAGCTGTCTTCGTCGGTGCTATCTTCTCCGCCGTCTCACGCTCGCGCTGCCTCCGGCGGCGCTCCTTCCGGGCAAGGTTCTCCGCCTTGCAAGGATCAAACCAAAGCCGGGGACCCCGAATGATTCTGCCGAGGCATCATCCATGGCCATTGAGGCGGATAGGACCGTGACGACGACATCAGCGAAGGCGGGTGAGGACGGCTAGCAAGGAGAGGGTGGGCGGCTGCGCGGCGGCGGGAGGATTTCGGTCGATGCGGAGAACTAGTCAATTTGGTTCTGATTTGGGATGGGTCCGCCTTGACAGAGCCGACGTGGAGGGTGTGCCCGGGCGCGTCCGGGCCTCCCCATCTCCACCCCAAATATGGGCCAGATATGGGGGGTGCTGGTCAGTCCGGGCGTTTGGGCTGGGAATGGGGCACCCGGTCGGGTGGCGTTTTTTCGTCCGGCCACTGACCGAGCAGCCCGTCCGGGCGTTTGGGACAGGTATGGGGGTCCGGTTGTAGATGCTCTCATGGGACCAGAGAAATGGGATTGGGGACTTCTCAACAATACTTTTAAGTGGCATATGTTGTAGCTCCACAAGTTTAAAATGAATACCGTGTGCTCAACATTGTCATGTATTTTAATTTCTTCATTGGTTCCTTCCATGTCTAAGATTTATGTATACCTCTACAACATTTTTCCTGATATGTTGTTTCCTTGCACCCGTACACACTTGTGCTTTCACTTCAAAACTTCAGTAGGCAATTTGAGCTAGTGGTGTGCTTTAAACATGCATATTGTTGCCCGCTCCACCGAGGAGAGGAGAGCAGAGGAGCCCACCGTCCATTGCCTTTCCCCTTTCTCGTGCTACAGGAGAGAGAGAGGCGAAAAGGGAGCTTCGCTCAGTCCCTCGCTCCGCTGACGGCCGATCTGGCGGTCCCCTTCCTCTCCGGCTGCCGTGGAGGTGGCTGGAGAGCGGGGGGACCCCGGATTCGTGTCGGACGCGTGTAGATAGTAGGGTAGGGTTCCCTGGTGGCGCCGGCGAGGTGGTGGCGGCGGCGGCGCCATGGAATAAAGGTGTTGGAGCTCGATCCCCATCTCGGCGTTGTCCCTTGCGGCGATGTCGACGAGCTTCCGGCGTGGTGTCCTCCTGGATCGGCGGATCTGGTGAGGTTTGGTGCTCCAAGCTTGGTTTTCATGGTGGAGGTGAAGGCCGGCTGCAGGAGATTTTGTCCCCCGTTCCCTTCTCCGCCATGGCATGGCTTCTCCTGGCTGTGCTCTGGGGATTCTGGGGGTGGCGCGGCCCCGGGGGGGGGTGCTGCGGGTTGCCGCTGCTCGTCGCTGTCGCCTGTACAGGAGCTGTCCGAGGATCTTCGAGTTGGCCGGTGTTGGAGGTGTCGCTTGCTTTTCGTCTGTTCTGGCTTGGTGCTTCGCAGCTTCCCGTGCCCTCCCTTTCGTCTGCGTCTCCTACCTTTTCTCGGATGCTGCGGCGGTGGACTGGTGGCCTGTGGTGCCCGGGGAGGCCCCCCGACCGATGTTCTTACTCCCGGCTTCAGATCCCGTCTCCAGGGGCGGGTGGATCTTGCGGTACTTTAAGCCCTTGCGGCGAAGGCTTTTGCAGGCTTGGCGGCAACTGCTGGGCTGCTGCTCTCTCTCCCTCGCCGTCTCGTCGGAGCTGGAAGGGGAGGATGCGTTGAAGTCGATGGAGGTTTTGCAGTTGGCTCCCTGCGTAGACTTCGTTGTATTTTCTACTTTCTGTAGGGACCTTTCTGTAAGTGCTGGGACTGTGTTCCTTAACCTTTGCCAGATATAAATAAAATGCCCTTTGGGGTGTTTTTTCTCAAAAAAAAAAAAACATGCATATTGTTGTTCTTTGGTTTTTCCCTGGTCATGCCTTCTTCTATTTTTTGATTTTTTAAATACAGGCTCAAAACATATCACATGAATTTCATGTGCATCGGTTGAGACGTGCATTGCACGTGCACGCTTACTAGTGACTGGTAGGAGTATCACATTTTCCTAAATATTAAGCATTTATTTACTAGTGATTGTAAGTATCGCATCTTCCCATTGAAGGGATTCCATAAGGGAAAGTTGATTTATGGAATGTCAATGCCATGGATGATTCCCCATAAGGGAAGTTGATTTATGAAATGCCAATGCCATGGACGCCTAGCTAGGCTTACGATGGGAATGAAGTCGTTTGGCCGCACTGATTACTCCGGCTGATATCTGCATACATTTGGTGATGTTCATGTGATGAAACGCGTTGGACCTAACTCCATTAATTTAAACAATAGGAAGACTTAGTTGACCCTACTTTTCCAGCCTAAGAAGGGGGTCTCCAAATAATAAGCTTAGTTGACCCTCA
>JAAAWM010009671.1:0-26503 GCA_036873465.1 Thinopyrum obtusiflorum
CTGAAGACACATGAACGTAGATGAACTACGACCAGACCCGAGCAAATCCACCAAGGACAGATCCGCCGGAGACCAATCTCCACACGCCCACCGACGATGCTTGACGCACCACCGAGACGAGGGCTGGGCGGGGAGAACCTTATTCCATCTTCAGAGAGCCGCCGTCGTCTCGTCTTTCTGAACAGGACACAAACCCTAACAAAACATGAAGTAACATCTAAAAACGAAGCCCTCCCGCCGGCAAGGGCCGGGATCCACCGTGCCGCCATGGCCCTAAGGCCACCGGAGGCGAGACGGACCGGCGGCGGCGCCAGCGGGAGGCAGAGAAACCCTGGCTTATTTGGGGGAGGAGGCGGCTGCGTACTGTGCGGCTAATTAATTGTGCCAAAAACAAACTGTGTCCACGTAAAAATAGATAGATCCTGGAAATCATCATACTACGAGGGTAGATTTTTTGGACTGCTAAACGCGGATGGAGAGAGGCCGTGAGCCGAGGTTTGATGAAAAGTCACCCGGCCGGGTAGACAGGCCTCTCTCTCTTTGATTTCCTACTGAAAAGTACACTGCCGTCCTGGACCAGTGATATGGTTGGACTCGACTATGGTGTGCTTCCGGTTTTGTATTGCCAAATCACTGGTAATACAACATGCCCAAATCACTGGTGTATGCTGGTAGGTTTGCGTCCATCTCTGACACTTTCATGTTACAGACACCGGAAAGAAGCTTGACTCGGCTTACTAATGTCTCTGGCAGAGCCACGACGACCTCGAGCCGAGCCCAAAAGTGTAACACCCCCTTGTAAGGGGGGGGGGGGGGGGGGGGGGGGGGGGGGGGGGGGGGGGGGGGGGGGGGGGGGGGGGGGGGGGGGGGGGGGGGGGGGGGGGGGGGGGGGGGGGGGGGGGGGGGGGGGGGGGGGGGGGGGGGGGGGGGGGGGGGGGGGGGGGGGGGGGGGGGGGGGGGGGGGGGGGGGGGGGGGGGGGGGGGGGGGGGGGGGGGGGGGGGGGGGGGGGGGGGGGGGGGGGGGGGGGGGGGGGGGGGGGGGGGGGGGGGGGGGGGGGGGGGGGGGGGGGGGGGGGGGGGGGGGGGGGGGGGGGGGGGGGGGGGGGGGGGGGGGGGGGGGGGGGGGGGGGGGGGGGGGGGGGGGGGGGGGGGGGGGGGGGGGGGGGGGGGGGGGGGGGGGGGGGGGGGGGGGGGGGGGGGGGGGGGGGGGGGGGGGGGGGGGGGGGGGGGGGGGGGGGGGGGGGGGGGGGGGGGGGGGGGGGGGGGGGGGGGGGGGGGGGGGGGGGGGGGGGGGGGGGGGGGGGGGGGGGGGGGGGGGGGGGGGGGGGGGGGGGGGGGGGGGGGGGGGGGGGGGGGGGGGGGGGGGGGGGGGGGGGGGGGGGGGGGGGGGGGGGGGGGGGGGGGGGGGGGGGGGGGGGGGGGGGGGGGGGGGGGGGGGGGGGGGGGGGGGGGGGGGGGGGGGGGGGGGGGGGGGGGGGGGGGGGGGGGGGGGGGGGGGGGGGGGGGGGGGGGGGGGGGGGGGGGGGGGGGGGGGGGGGGGGGGGGGGGGGGGGGGGGGGGGGGGGGGGGGGGGGGGGGGGGGGGGGGGGGGGGGGGGGGGGGGGGGGGGGGGGGGGGGGGGGGGGGGGGGGGGGGGGGGGGGGGGGGGGGGGGGGGGGGGGGGGGGGGGGGGGGGGGGGGGGGGGGGGGGGGGGGGGGGGGGGGGGGGGGGGGGGGGGGGGGGGGGGGGGGGGGGGGGGGGGGGGGGGGGGGGGGGGGGGGGGGGGGGGGGGGGGGGGGGGGGGGGGGGGGGGGGGGGGGGGGGGGGGGGGGGGGGGGGGGGGGGGGGGGGGGGGGGGGGGGGGGGGGGGGGGGGGGGGGGGGGGGGGGGGGGGGGGGGGGGGGGGGGGGGGGGGGGGGGGGGGGGGGGGGGGGGGGGGGGGGGGGGGGGGGGGGGGGGGGGGGGGGGGGGGGGGGGGGGGGGGGGGGGGGGGGGGGGGGGGGGGGGGGGGGGGGGGGGGGGGGGGGGGGGGGGGGGGGGGGGGGGGGGGGGGGGGGGGGGGGGGGGGGGGGGGGGGGGGGGGGGGGGGGGGGGGGGGGGGGGGGGGGGGGGGGGGGGGGGGGGGGGGGGGGGGGGGGGGGGGGGGGGGGGGGGGGGGGGGGGGGGGGGGGGGGGGGGGGGGGGGGGGGGGGGGGGGGGGGGGGGGGGGGGGGGGGGGGGGGGGGGGGGGGGGGGGGGGGGGGGGGGGGGGGGGGGGGGGGGGGGGGGGGGGGGGGGGGGGGGGGGGGGGGGGGGGGGGGGGGGGGGGGGGGGGGGGGGGGGGGGGGGGGGGGGGGGGGGGGGGGGGGGGGGGGGGGGGGGGGGGGGGGGGGGGGGGGGGGGGGGGGGGGGGGGGGGGGGGGGGGGGGGGGGGGGGGGGGGGGGGGGGGGGGGGGGGGGGGGGGGGGGGGGGGGGGGGGGGGGGGGGGGGGGGGGGGGGGGGGGGGGGGGGGGGGGGGGGGGGGGGGGGGGGGGGGGGGGGGGGGGGGGGGGGGGGGGGGGGGGGGGGGGGGGGGGGGGGGGGGGGGGGGGGGGGGGGGGGGGGGGGGGGGGGGGGGGGGGGGGGGGGGGGGGGGGGGGGGGGGGGGGGGGGGGGGGGGGGGGGGGGGGGGGGGGGGGGGGGGGGGGGGGGGGGGGGGGGGGGGGGGGGGGGGGGGGGGGGGGGGGGGGGGGGGGGGGGGGGGGGGGGGGGGGGGGGGGGGGGGGGGGGGGGGGGGGGGGGGGGGGGGGGGGGGGGGGGGGGGGGGGGGGGGGGGGGGGGGGGGGGGGGGGGGGGGGGGGGGGGGGGGGGGGGGGGGGGGGGGGGGGGGGGGGGGGGGGGGGGGGGGGGGGGGGGGGGGGGGGGGGGGGGGGGGGGGGGGGGGGGGGGGGGGGGGGGGGGGGGGGGGGGGGGGGGGGGGGGGGGGGGGGGGGGGGGGGGGGGGGGGGGGGGGGGGGGGGGGGGGGGGGGGGGGGGGGGGGGGGGGGGGGGGGGGGGGGGGGGGGGGGGGGGGGGGGGGGGGGGGGGGGGGGGGGGGGGGGGGGGGGGGGGGGGGGGGGGGGGGGGGGGGGGGGGGGGGGGGGGGGGGGGGGGGGGGGGGGGGGGGGGGGGGGGGGGGGGGGGGGGGGGGGGGGGGGGGGGGGGGGGGGGGGGGGGGGGGGGGGGGGGGGGGGGGGGGGGGGGGGGGGGGGGGGGGGGGGGGGGGGGGGGGGGGGGGGGGGGGGGGGGGGGGGGGGGGGGGGGGGGGGGGGGGGGGGGGGGGGGGGGGGGGGGGGGGGGGGGGGGGGGGGGGGGGGGGGGGGGGGGGGGGGGGGGGGGGGGGGGGGGGGGGGGGGGGGGGGGGGGGGGGGGGGGGGGGGGGGGGGGGGGGGGGGGGGGGGGGGGGGGGGGGGGGGGGGGGGGGGGGGGGGGGGGGGGGGGGGGGGGGGGGGGGGGGGGGGGGGGGGGGGGGGGGGGGGGGGGGGGGGGGGGGGGGGGGGGGGGGGGGGGGGGGGGGGGGGGGGGGGGGGGGGGGGGGGGGGGGGGGGGGGGGGGGGGGGGGGGGGGGGGGGGGGGGGGGGGGGGGGGGGGGGGGGGGGGGGGGGGGGGGGGGGGGGGGGGGGGGGGGGGGGGGGGGGGGGGGGGGGGGGGGGGGGGGGGGGGGGGGGGGGGGGGGGGGGGGGGGGGGGGGGGGGGGGGGGGGGGGGGGGGGGGGGGGGGGGGGGGGGGGGGGGGGGGGGGGGGGGGGGGGGGGGGGGGGGGGGGGGGGGGGGGGGGGGGGGGGGGGGGGGGGGGGGGGGGGGGGGGGGGGGGGGGGGGGGGGGGGGGGGGGGGGGGGGGGGGGGGGGGGGGGGGGGGGGGGGGGGGGGGGGGGGGGGGGGGGGGGGGGGGGGGGGGGGGGGGGGGGGGGGGGGGGGGGGGGGGGGGGGGGGGGGGGGGGGGGGGGGGGGGGGGGGGGGGGGGGGGGGGGGGGGGGGGGGGGGGGGGGGGGGGGGGGGGGGGGGGGGGGGGGGGGGGGGGGGGGGGGGGGGGGGGGGGGGGGGGGGGGGGGGGGGGGGGGGGGGGGGGGGGGGGGGGGGGGGGGGGGGGGGGGGGGGGGGGGGGGGGGGGGGGGGGGGGGGGGGGGGGGGGGGGGGGGGGGGGGGGGGGGGGGGGGGGGGGGGGGGGGGGGGGGGGGGGGGGGGGGGGGGGGGGGGGGGGGGGGGGGGGGGGGGGGGGGGGGGGGGGGGGGGGGGGGGGGGGGGGGGGGGGGGGGGGGGGGGGGGGGGGGGGGGGGGGGGGGGGGGGGGGGGGGGGGGGGGGGGGGGGGGGGGGGGGGGGGGGGGGGGGGGGGGGGGGGGGGGGGGGGGGGGGGGGGGGGGGGGGGGGGGGGGGGGGGGGGGGGGGGGGGGGGGGGGGGGGGGGGGGGGGGGGGGGGGGGGGGGGGGGGGGGGGGGGGGGGGGGGGGGGGGGGGGGGGGGGGGGGGGGGGGGGGGGGGGGGGGGGGGGGGGGGGGGGGGGGGGGGGGGGGGGGGGGGGGGGGGGGGGGGGGGGGGGGGGGGGGGGGGGGGGGGGGGGGGGGGGGGGGGGGGGGGGGGGGGGGGGGGGGGGGGGGGGGGGGGGGGGGGGGGGGGGGGGGGGGGGGGGGGGGGGGGGGGGGGGGGGGGGGGGGGGGGGGGGGGGGGGGGGGGGGGGGGGGGGGGGGGGGGGGGGGGGGGGGGGGGGGGGGGGGGGGGGGGGGGGGGGGGGGGGGGGGGGGGGGGGGGGGGGGGGGGGGGGGGGGGGGGGGGGGGGGGGGGGGGGGGGGGGGGGGGGGGGGGGGGGGGGGGGGGGGGGGGGGGGGGGGGGGGGGGGGGGGGGGGGGGGGGGGGGGGGGGGGGGGGGGGGGGGGGGGGGGGGGGGGGGGGGGGGGGGGGGGGGGGGGGGGGGGGGGGGGGGGGGGGGGGGGGGGGGGGGGGGGGGGGGGGGGGGGGGGGGGGGGGGGGGGGGGGGGGGGGGGGGGGGGGGGGGGGGGGGGGGGGGGGGGGGGGGGGGGGGGGGGGGGGGGGGGGGGGGGGGGGGGGGGGGGGGGGGGGGGGGGGGGGGGGGGGGGGGGGGGGGGGGGGGGGGGGGGGGGGGGGGGGGGGGGGGGGGGGGGGGGGGGGGGGGGGGGGGGGGGGGGGGGGGGGGGGGGGGGGGGGGGGGGGGGGGGGGGGGGGGGGGGGGGGGGGGGGGGGGGGGGGGGGGGGGGGGGGGGGGGGGGGGGGGGGGGGGGGGGGGGGGGGGGGGGGGGGGGGGGGGGGGGGGGGGGGGGGGGGGGGGGGGGGGGGGGGGGGGGGGGGGGGGGGGGGGGGGGGGGGGGGGGGGGGGGGGGGGGGGGGGGGGGGGGGGGGGGGGGGGGGGGGGGGGGGGGGGGGGGGGGGGGGGGGGGGGGGGGGGGGGGGGGGGGGGGGGGGGGGGGGGGGGGGGGGGGGGGGGGGGGGGGGGGGGGGGGGGGGGGGGGGGGGGGGGGGGGGGGGGGGGGGGGGGGGGGGGGGGGGGGGGGGGGGGGGGGGGGGGGGGGGGGGGGGGGGGGGGGGGGGGGGGGGGGGGGGGGGGGGGGGGGGGGGGGGGGGGGGGGGGGGGGGGGGGGGGGGGGGGGGGGGGGGGGGGGGGGGGGGGGGGGGGGGGGGGGGGGGGGGGGGGGGGGGGGGGGGGGGGGGGGGGGGGGGGGGGGGGGGGGGGGGGGGGGGGGGGGGGGGGGGGGGGGGGGGGGGGGATACCGTCCATTCATTATGATTGAGGAAGATCGATGGAATAATGCAACATCATCTCTCTTACGTAGTATACTAGAACATGGAATTTTCAGTATACCATCGAACATGTCAAATAAGCAAGCAATTGGCTCACAGTTGAGGAAAGCGTTTCCTGCAAAAAAAAAGATTAAAATATTTACTCCTCCAAGCCTTCTCTGATTTCTCTGACCGGTCTTGAGACGATTAATTATCACAAGAGCACCTTTGTGGCTAGTTGTTCACTAATGGGAGCTAGGCATCACATGTGCAAAGTTGGACCACACATATCCACTTGCTTCTAAGAGTAACATTCGACTATATAGTAAGCAAGTGTAGCTACAATGTCCCTCTCCATTGAACATTAGCGTGTTACCGCATGTACGATATGGATAATACATTTTCACATTACCCTTTCTCTCCATGTCATCCTCCGTGACTTGGAGAAACTCATTAAAAGCATTGACGAAACTTGTCAATGAACGATTTATGGTTATCATGTATACTAGGGTATCTGTAGTAGAAACCATGGAGATGTGGGCGATAAAAGGACCCCACTAGTGAAACTTCGATGAAAAACAAAGATAGAGGAGACACAATTTACCTAGGTTCAGGCGCCCTATCTGGGTAACGGCCCTACTTCCTACCTTGATGTTTTTCTTATAAAATCAAAGTAGTTACAATGATGATGGTTAGCTAGAATGGCAGAATCCCTAGATTGGCTAGAGCTTCTGAATTGTTGCGTGGCTAGAGAGCGAGTTGCTTGGGTGTAGGTTCCATTTTTTTTTTCACCTAGGCCTCTATATATTCCTCCTGGCCTGGCCTCCAAATAGGGATCAATCCAATATGAAATCCAAGATCATACCGACTAAGTTAAGATATCCCCTAGTTGGTTTATATCCTGGATTCCTCGCAATGTCTTCCATATCCACTCCTGATTCCTTACCCCGCACGGCTTGGGGTAGAGTCTTTCGAAGGTCCCCTTCCTCGTACATGGATACATCTTCATGTCTCATACAAATATTGTATTCATAGCAATACTAGTATATTCGTCGATAAGCCCCCGGTGGTACGCGAAATGGTGCCGCAGCAGGAGGATTGTCAACAAGTCAGAACTAATCCTTGACCTAGCCGTACTCAAGGCACTACTACCAAACAGGCTAGCAGTGGAGGGCGCAAAAGGCCTACCAGTGGCGGGTTTGGCTGTGGAGGGTGCCCGCCATTAACCTCCCGCCACTACTAACAGGTCAGTGGCAGGCATGGCGCGCGCCCCTGGTAAAGTTTGTACCAATGGTAGGCGGTTATACACGCTGGCCACTGGTAGAGTAGCCCAGGCCAAAAGAAAAACACTGCCGCGGCAGCATTTTTCAGTTTAACAGAAATAGTAATAGCATTTTTGGCCTGTGCGATTTTTTCTTAACTGTTCTTTGTGATTTTAGCTGGGATTTTTTTTCGGTTTTTCTCATCCAATTTTGAACAACTGTCTATTTAAAAAATATTTTAAAAATCATGTACTTTTAAAAGGTATCTAAAAATATTAAGGTGTATTAAAACAAGTTCAGCTTACCTTTACAAAATACTTTGTGTGTACCAACAAAATGTTTAACATGTATTAAAAAAATGTTCAAGACATATTTTAAACCTTTCTCAACAGTCAGATCAGTTGCACTGGAAACTAACCAAGAATGGAGTGTTTTCGGTAAAATCCATGTATTTGGATATTATCAACTCTGGCTCTATCCCTCGATCTGTGCATATTTGGAAAGTCAAAGTGCCCTTAAAAATTAAAGTGTTCATGTGGTTTTTCCACAAACAAGTCATTCTCACTAACGACAATTTGGCAAAACGTAACTGGACAGGATCTCGAAGATGTAGCTTCTGTGGTCATGATGAATCTATCAAACACCTCTTTCTTGATTGCCCAATGGCCAAAATTTTATGATGGTCTGTTCATATAGCGTTTACCATTACTCCTCCAAATAGCATCCACACGTTATTTGGGACGTGGCTAAATGGAGTTGAGACAGAAATAGCGAAACATATCGTATAGGAGTATGTGATTTATTATGGGCTATATGGAACTGCAGGAACGATTTGGTTTTTAACAGAACAACACATACTGATTTCTTGCAGGTTATTTTTCGGGCCACTACATTCATCCGTATGTGGTCGCTACTCACTCCGACGGATGCCAGGGAGCGTATGGTTACTGGGTCTATCCGTTGGGAGACGGTAGCGCGGGCTATATTTAACCGATTTGGATGGCGGTCATGTAATAGGATAGGTGTTTAGTTTCCTATCTATCTTTATTCCGCCGGTTGTGGCTATCCCGTTTCATATTTTTAGCTCTTTGTGAGCCCTTTTGCCTTTTGAGACTTGGTGACTTTGTTGAACTGTTTGCTTATTAATAAAATGGCCGCATGCATCATTCTGATGCAGAGGCCGGGGGATAACCTCCTTTTCGAAGAAAAAAACTGTTTGCAAATAACTAACTGAATTCTCTATTCCGATAGTTTCCATTCATTTTCACTTGGTCCTGATTCACCATACCGTCCATTCATTATGATTGAGGAAGATCGATGGGGGGGGGGGGGGGGGGGGGGGGGGGGGGGGGGGGGGGGGGGGGGGGGGGGGGGGGGGGGGGGGGGGGGGGGGGGGGGGGGGGGGGGGGGGGGGGGGGGGGGGGGGGGGGGGGGGGGGGGGGGGGGGGGGGGGGGGGGGGGGGGGGGGGGGGGGGGGGTCAGCGCCCGTAATTGCAACATCAGCCGCGGTGGTCGTGGCAGGCGAGCACGCGTGGCAAGGGTACGCAACAAGTCACCTTCTAGTTGTCACTTGCCGATGGCCGCCGACCGCAGTGCCGCCAAAGCGATGCCCTCCTTCCCGTGCCAAGTTGCCGCGCTGCGTTGAAGCCCTGCCGCCCTTGCTCGATCCCCAACACCGAGAAACCAACGGAGGAAGAGAGGAGAGACGTGAGGCGTTTGCTCCTGTGATCGCACCGCAAGGGTAAGGACGCGCTCGAGAAGGAGACTGGACAAGGGTGAGAAGAGACGCACGTCCGCGCCGAGGGGAATGGATGGAGCCGTCGCGAAAGACTCGAACAACCAGACGGAGTGATCAGGCGATAGGTCGAAGGAGTGGGTGTGGCACCGCACAGCGCGCGGAGGAGGGATAGCGTGTCTACTGGTGGTGTGGTGCAGTGGCGAAGGAGGCGAAGGCGAGGCCCGTCGTTGAGGCGACGTTGTTCGCGTCGGGCGAGCTGGGCAGGGTTGGTGGCGCTGGTGTTGGGGAACACGACAGAAAACAAAAAAAATCGGTATATAGAGCACGCTCAGGACCACTATGGAGACTGCATACAAGGTTTGATCTGATCCGTACCGACTCGAAGCGCAGCGGAAGAAGAGTCGGTGGAGATCGTTGGTGCAGATCCCTGCAGCTAGGATTTACAACCTCCCAACCGCGAGGACGTACTATCTCGTCGGACAGCCCTCTGGGAGGCGGTCGGACAGTCCCTCGGACGATGTCACAGACAGCCCTTCGTGAGGACCCTCGAAACTAGAACGGAAACTTAGACAGCCCTTCGGGAGGACACACGAACAGCCCCTCGGGCAAAAGATCGAAACTATGACCTCTCTATGGGGTTGCACACATACAGTGTCAGCTATCCGGCAGGGCTTCGCCATCCAGAACTAGTTCCTGCCGGAACCCTGACAGCCTTTCGGCTCTACGAAACTTTTTCGCTGGGAGGGAGAGAGAAGCCAGATAAGGCTATGGCATGTGTATGAGAGCAAGGATGAAGTTTGAGCAGCCCCGTCACCTCCTATTTATAGGAAAACCAAGGGGTAGGATGGGTATTCAAAATACCAAAGTACCCCCACTTTATGTCACACATAAAGGGCATATGGGAAAAAAGGGGTGCCATGTAGAGCTCCATGGAGGAGCTCCACCCTTGGCCGGCCACCCCTAGGGGGCCCCCATGAGGGGCTCCCATGGACCCCCAAACCCTTCTAGAAGCCTTTTTGCAAAAGCCCTAAAAGGTGGCTTTCCAAAAAAAAACCATAAAGTGATTTTCACTATTCATGAAACCAATTTTCTGCGACCGTTAAATCCGAAAATATTACTGTGGGTCTTAGAATAATTCCAGTTCCCACACAAATGATTTTGGACATGTTCCGAAACAATTTCGGATTAGTGATTTTCATCTGCGAAAAGCAACCAAATCGGTTCCGGCAGCTCCGGAACATTTCTGGTTTTTATCTCGGAAAATTCTCAGAAGTTTCCAGAATGATTCTGGTACCCTCCAAGAATTATCAGGCGTGTGCCGAAACCAATTTGACTTAATGGCATCCCCTGAAACAACTTTTCAGTTTCACCGAAACTCATCCGGTGACCTCTCTCTTCGGAACTTTTCCGCTGTCTCCGAATTTTTTTTCCTAAGACTTTCTCCCGACCGTCAGATGGCCAGAGGCCTCAACGCCTCGTCACGGCCCCGCTCAACATCAGGGCGACACCGGCGCTCCCGGAGGTGAGCCAGTGAGCAGCAGTCTAGTCACACCCTCCAGTTCGTAATTTTAACCAATTCGAGAACTAGTTTCCTGCTTTTTTTTTAGGGCTACATCTTAATTGGTGGGGAGAAGTTATAATTAGGTCAGATATTTTGGACTAAACAAATTTGTTGTTTACAGCCTAAAGAACCCAAGCTAGCGATGGTTAAGGGGAATACTAATATACAACTGATTCATTTTATACAAAAGAAATAGAGGTGAATGTGAAGCTAATGAACCAACATTGACCGACTGGTCGACCAACTGTCTTGTTGCTCCAGTTTGAAAATCAAAGTCATAAAGAACAATGACATCAAACTCAGACAATTAAAATCTTATTCCAAGGGATTGAATTCTTGGAACGGCATCCAGCATTGTGTTCATATGTTGATAATATCCACCTAATCAAAGCGATGATGTGCGGCGAGCAGATTTGAAGCTATGTCTTATGCAGACCCTTTTGAAGAATTGCAAATTTTATGGTACGCAAGATCGACACTTAACATATAATTGATTCAATCCTTACAATTTGAGGCAGTCCTACGATTTCGAATGAGAAAGTGTTGTAGCCTCACCCCTTCTAAGATTTGTTTGAAGCTCCGCCACTGGTTACAATGATGGTGGTTAGCTAGAATGACAGAATCCCTAGATTGGCTAGAGCTTCTGAATTGTTGCGTGGCTAGAGAGCGAGTTGCTTGGGTGTAGGTTCCCATTTTTTTTCACCTAGGCCTCTATATATTCCTCCTGGCCTGGCCTCCAAATAGGGATCAATCCAATATGAAATCCAAGATCATACCGACTAAGGAAAGATATCCCCTAGTTGGTTTATATCCTGGATTCCTCGCAATGTCTTCCATATCCACTCCTGATTCCCTACCCCGCACGGCTTGGGTAGTCTTTCGAAGGTCCCCTTCCTCGTACATGGATACATCTTCATGTCTCATACAAATTTTGTATTCATAGCAATACTAGTATATTCGTCGATAAGCCCCCAGTGGTACGTGAAATGGTGCCGCAGCAGGAGGATTTTCAACAAGTCATAACTACTCCTTGACCTAGCCGTACTCAAGGCACTACTACCAAACAGGCTAGCAGTGGAGGGCGCAAAAGGCGTACCAGTGGCCGTTTTGGCTGGAGGGTGCCCGCCATTGACCTCCCGCCACTGCTAACATGTCAGTGGCAGGCATGGCGCGCGCCCCTGGTAAAGTTTGTACCAGTGGCAGGAGGATATACACGGTGGCCACTGGTCAAAAGAAAGACGCTGTCGCAGCAGCAATTTTCAGTTTAACAGAAATAGTAATAGCATTTTTGGCATGTGCGATTTTTTCTTAACTGTTCTTTGTGGTTTTAGCCAGGATTTTTTTCGGTTTTTCTCATCCAATTTTGAACAATTGTCTATTTAAAAAATATTTTTAAAAATCATGTACTTTTAAAAGGTATCTAAAAATATTAAGGTGTATTAAAACAAGTCCAGCTTACCTTTACAAAATACTTTGTGTGTATCTAAAAAATGTTTAACATGTATTAAAAAAACGTTCAAGACATATTTTAAAAATGTTCACTGTTTATTTTAAGAAAGTTCAATATGTATTTGAAAAATGTTCCACATTTACTTAAAAATAAAAATATTCAACGTGTACATTCAAAAAGTTCATGTATTGAAAATTATATTTATAAAAAATGATAGTGTATTTACCAAAAAAGTTTACCTTTAAGAAAAAATAGGGAAAAGAAAATGGAACAAAAGGAAAAATAAAGAGGAATATGAAGGAAAATAAATAAATAAAAAGAAAAAATAATGAAAACCGAAAAATGCAAGAAAAACATTGCAAAAGGAAAGGGAAACTAGAAAAACCGGCTTCCTAGGATCAAAACAACGAAAAAATGCTAGAAAAACTACCCTGAAAGAAAATCGGCAGGAACCCGCAGCGAGCGCTACTAGGCCGGCTACTGCAGAGCGCCTGTGGGTGATTTGCCCATTGCGCTTGCTACGGATGATAAATAGCATTGGCGGTACTACGCCCACAAATGCTATATCTCGCTCTTTGCGAGACGGACGAAGCGCTCATCTACATGGTCCCCCTATCTGGACCGGCCCAATTTGCTCTGGTGTTGGGAAGCTTCTATCCGGTTTAAAAAATGTTCTTTGCTCTGGTGTTGGGAAGATTCTGGTCGGGTTTTTCCTTTTTTTTCTTATTCGTATTTCTCTGCCTGTTTTTCTGTTTTTTTATTTTCTATCTTTCTCATATTTTTTAAATTTTTTTTATTCTCCCTTTTTTTCTTTTTTATTTTTCAAATTAATGAACTTTTTTAATACACCCGGTTTTAGTGTATGAACTTTTTTTTATGTGTTATGAACATTTTTCAAAAATTGCGTGAACAAGTTTCTACATTTGCAAGAACATTTTTTAAAATGTGTGAACATTTTTTAAGTGTTATGACCATTTGTTTAAATGGTAAAAACATTATATGTTCTGAACATTATTTTAAATTGCACGAACAAATTTAACACTTCAGGAACATTTTAAAAAAACTGGGTAATTGCACGTGCATTGCAACGGGAGGGCGAATATTCAAAGAATTTAACATCAATTGTTTCAAACATATTCTAGTCTACATGCACATCAAATTGTCTTTTTAAAATGAAACATAGATAACCTTTTGTTTGTAGAAATAGTTTTATTTCTATTAGCAACAATATTACTCTGATCAGGAATTGTTAAGAAAAATACTTTTAGATGGGTCAGTGCTAACTCACCTGCCACCTAAACCTGGGCATGGGTGGCCCGGCCCGACAAGACCGGCCCGAAGCCCGACGTCCGGGCCGGGCTCGGGCCTCACTTTCCCACCCATGGCCTGTCCCGAAGCCCAGGAAAAGCCCGGTGAAACATGTTTTTTTAGATATTTTAAGAAAAATAGGTATAATGTAATACTATATAGCCCCGAAATTAGGTATTTTATTATTTGTAAAAGAGAAAACATCCATTTTTCTGGGCTACGGGCTAGGCCGGGTCGGGCCTAGTTTGAGAAATTTTGGTCTGGCTTTGTAAAGCCCGGCCTGTACCCAGCTCGGCCCGGAGAATGCCTAGGTCTACTGCCACCACACACACACACACGTAAAAACATATTGATTCCTTCTGGGCTTCCTTTTCTCTTCTAGACACAGCAGCGGTAGCAAGCACATACGCATGCACCAGCAGCGGCAAGCAAACATGCACATGTATCTATAACGATGTCCCTTTCGGGCTTTCTTTTCTCTTCCAGACATAACAACGGTAGCAAACACATACGCACACATCAGCAGATCATGAATGTTGCTACTACACAATATCTATAGCTACTTTAACTTCTTGTTGCTCTTTGTCTCTCCTATAACATTGAAAGTTGTTTTTGTAATCAAAGCTTACATCATGAATGTTGCTAGACGAACAAAATTTTGGATGGACAAAGTGAAAAATTATTCAAGATTTTGTTGGATTAAGAACCAGTAATATCTAAATAATGTAAATGCTGACAAAACAAACCAAGCTTCATGAACTCAGAGTCTACTGCTTCATGCATGTTGCCCTGAAAGTAGAAGAAAAAATGATGCAAGAGCACATCAGTCAAATGATAAGACATGAAGATTGTAGCTTACTGAAGATTGTCCCTCTTTCCTACCTAAAGGTTGGTCCTGATTAAATGATGCAATTAGGAAGTGAGTATTTACCTTAAACACAAGCTGTAGCTAATGTATTTTCTTTGCAGATTCAATACCATCATCGCTGGTATTCGTATATTTATAATTAGACTATTGAAAATTGGATGCATTTGAAAAATTCACAGCAAAATTATCCTTGATTCCAGGTCACCATGAAGAATCAAATTACTTATTAGGATAAATAGCATGGTCCTGCTTCCCTAGCAGCTGGAACATAATTTATTTTCTTAGCCACTGTTATAGCAAAACTTACAACATAAGAACATTTGAGTTTTGTTTGGAATCACGACTCGGGAGGGGGAATGAAGGGGGCGATGCCCGCGGCGACCCAGGCGGTCGGCGCCAGCGCCCCTGAACCAGCCAATCTCGGGAGGGTAGGCGGGAGGTTCTGGACCCTCGCGAGCGCCGACGACGAGGAGGATGACGACGGGGATTCCACGGGTGGTTCGCCGGAGATGTACTCGCCAACACCTTCAGATGTGATCTGCGAGGCCTTTAATCCCGGATACTCTTTGGAGGAAGTCGCCACGATTCTAGATGAGGTTGTTCCGATCGACGACCCGGCAAGGCAAGGGTTACGACCTGAGGACAAGGTAGAGATGGTTCGCCGGATTGTTCACCGGCGGACAGTGCGGTCCGCGATCCGGCCATGGAAAGGCCTGATCCCCAAGGTATGTTCTACACCGATTACGTTATCAGATTACTTCTTGCCGGATGCATGGACTATGGTCACTAGAAAGAAAAAGAAGAAGGGCCGGGCGGTGGCGCAGCCGCCGACGCCGGTGGCCATCGGGTCGGTAGAGATCCGGGCGGCGAGGAGTGCTCGTTTGAATCATCTGCTGGGCCAAGATGGGCCAGAGGTTGAGCGGGCTGTTCTGGACTCAACGGTTTCTGGGTATGTGGCCCAGAATGCAGTCCAGGACGTTGGTCCTGTGTGCGAGAGCCCAGCATCGCTGCATGACGGGGTATTGGATCGGGAGATTCATGCACGTCCGATTGCTAGGGTTCGTCACTTCGCTCGTGCTAGTTTTCCTTCGCTTGGCTCTGGGTGTGCCGCCAGGATTGCATCGGACCTGCCGGCCGGGACGGCTGCCATGGCCGGTCGTGGGAACGGACCGCCGCCGCAGCCCGAAACTGCTCCGCCGCCGGCTAGGACGGATTGTCAGCAGTGTAACATCCTCAGATCTTAACCCTGTCATTAAGCTAATTAAGTTGCCTTATCATCGCGATCACTAAGCTAATCTGCCACTTGTCCAAAATCAAAGTCATTTTCCAATTCAAATTGCATGTCAAATAATTATTCCTTCAAATTGCAAAACTAAAAATGTTCATAGTATTTCAAATAATCCCAGAACAATTATAAAAATAAAACCGACATTAAGTAAATTCCCAAATTGTCCCTGAAAATTAATTCAGAGGTCTAACAACAATTAAACCGTTCTTTCCAATTTCTAGTAATACCTAACCTTTTCCTTTGGCCTCCAAACTTTTTGTGACAGTGCTCAACATTACCTAATATTTGTTTTGACCACTTGCCTATTTTTACAAAAGTCAAACAATAGCTAAAGGAAATGGAAAAACAGTAGCTAGACCTAATACAGAAAATAGAAAATGGAAAAGGCCGAGGCAAACTGTGCACTTAAGCCTATGGGCTACAGTGCGGCCCAGCCCGCCTTCCCTCGTCTCCCTCCTCTCTCTCCTCCCCGTGTCGACGCCGCCGTGGACGCGCGCGCTCACACCGGCGAGTTGCCCACACGACGACGCCCTCGCCCGGGCGAGAGGATAAGGGCAATCCCCCGTCCATCTCCCCTGGTCGCCCGTCACTCTCCCCCCTCTTCTCTCCCTTGCGCGCTCGCTCCCCCTCTTCTTCCCCCTCCATCCCGAGCGCTGTCGCCACCGTGCCCGGCGTCGATCCGCCCCCGCCGGCGTCTCTGCGCCCGCAAATCGTGTCCGAGGGGCCCGCCTTGCTCGGCTGCACCATCTGACGCCGTCCATTCAAGCAGGGAAGCCCTGATGCAGCCGGTTCATCGTCGTCCCCATCTCCAGCCACCGAGGCGAACTCCGGCGACCCCGAGCTCCTCTTCGCTCCTAAGCTTCCACGGGCTTTACTTAGCCGCTCGGTGAGCCTCTCCCCCTCTCCGTTCCTCTCCTCGCGCCGCATGCTCCGTCCTAACTAGCTCGTCGCCCCACCGAGCTCTGTCCACCGTCGGACCTCACCGTCCGGCCACTTTCGGTCTTCTCCACGGCTCCGCGCCAGCTCCACTCGACACGGCGCTCCCCTCTGTATCGAACGCGACCGAAAGCGCACGCTAATTCACACCGTAGCCACGTGCCCGATCTCACCCGTAGCTCACCGCCGCCGCGGCTCAATGCCGATGTGCTGGCCGGCCACCTCCGGCCGTTTCGACGCCGTAGATCGACGCGGAGTAGAGAGGCCGTTCGAGCGCCGCAAGAATCACTTGAAATGATGTACCGTAGGCGTTTTCCGACGCTCGCCGGCGTCCGGCGGCTCCGCTGAGCTGGCGCCGTGTGGGGCCCACCCCTGGGACACTGCCAGTGGGTCCCAGGGGGCCCAGTTGACCCGTTGACCTCAGTCAACTGTGTTGACTGGGCAGCACAGTCACTGATCAGTGGGCCCCCTCGTTCAGCTAATTTAATTAAACACTTTTTAAATAAAAACTAATTAGTTAACCTCTAATAGTCACTGACACCTAGGGCCCACCCCCTAATTACCTATGTTTAGTTAAATTAAATCACGGTTAGAATTACAGTGGCTGACAGGTGGGTCCCACCTGTCAGGTTTGACTGGTCAGCAGGCCACAGTTGACTGCTGACGCAGTAGTGACCTCATGCTGATGTCATATTCCTAATTAGGCAAATCTGTTAATTTGATTAATTCCAGAAAATGTTTTAAACTTTGAGAATTCCTAGAAAAATAACCGTAGCTCGGATCGGAAAACTTTATACATGAAAGTTGCTCAGAACGACGAGACGAAGCCGAATATGCCCTCCTCATACCGGTCACATGCCTCTAGAATGATGAACATGGAACTTTTCCCTCCGGTTCATCTGACCGATAATTGCCCGAAGCTGGTAAAATATCTCCGGATGTTTTCCCGCTTCGTCTGCAACGTGTAGCCCTTCGTTAGGTCTCCCCTAGCACCGCGTTTCTGCCTTGTTACGTTTTGTGGTGCTTTGATTGTTATGTTATTTATTGTTTCCTCCCCCTCTTCTCTCTCGATAGAGCCCGGTACCGACGCAGTCTCCAAGACCGACGCAGCTCCGGTGATTGGCTACCCTACTGACGACCCTGCCTTTGCTGCCGAGCAACCAGGCAAGCACCCCCATTTTGAGCATACCGATATCGCCTACTCTATCTCTCTTATGCTTGCATTAGAATCTGCAGCTGTTACTGTTATCCTATTTCTGCTGCATAGCCTGTTTATTGGGGGGGGGGGGGGGGGGGGGGGGGGGGGGGGGGGGGGGGGGGGGGGGGGGGGGGGGGGGGGGGGACAATAATCAGGCTATGCAACAGATATAGGAAAAGCAGTAACAGTAGCATGATTCTAATGCAAGCAGGAGAATCTCTCTTATGCTTGCATTAGAATCTGCAGCTGTTACTGTTATCCTATTTCTGCTGCATAGCCTGTTTATTGTAACCTGCTGTTGTTACCTACCTGCTATCCAAAACTGTTTAGTATAGGCTGGGTAGAGACCTATCAGAGACCCCACCTTGTCCCGACTGCCCCACTGGATTATCAGAAGACCCGATCAACGGGATCGAAGACCAAGCTCCAGCACCGCACATCACTTCCCCCTTAGTTGCTCGACACTACTGGGTTACTATCGAGTGCCGAGGGTGATACCTCGTCAGCACTTCTGATGATAACCTTGTAGGGTAGTTAATCGGACGTGGTCAGTGAGGGTGATTCCTCCTACACCATCCCCCGATAACGACGTTGTCGTGCAACTCCTCAAGTGTGGACCTCGAGGGTGATTCCTCCTTCGTTCACCTTGACGATAACATTAGGTGGAATTCCATCGAGGGTGATTCCTCAGGGTTCCCCCTTGGTGTTAGACACACGGTACTATGGTTACTATGACTTTACACTGAACAATGATAATAAAGACGGGTCGGCCCTGAGGGGTACCCGCGCGAGCATATTTGCGAAGTGGTGTGGAGTGTGACGACCCCGGCTTAATCGTGCACTAATCATACACGCAAATGCACACGATCAAGCCTAAGGACTCACTTGAAGATATCACAACACAACTCTAAAACATAAATAAAGTCATACAAGCATTTATTACAAGCCAGGGCCTCGAGGGCTCGAATACAAAGCTTGATGACAACAAGCATCAGCGGAAGCGTTAGATATCTGAGTACAGATATATTACAGAAAGAGATAAGCCTTCACAGAGGCGGGGCAAAATAAAAGCTATGATCGAAAGGCGCAGGCCTCCTGCCTGGGACCCTCCAATCCTACTCCTGGTCATCGGCAAACTCGTAGTAGTATCCGCCGGGAGGGTAGTAGTAGTAGCCGCCATCGTCGACAGGGGCGACGGTCTCAGGGGCTCCGCCATCTGGTTGCATCAATGGGACATGGGGGAAAAAGAGAACAAAGCAACCGTGAGTATTGCGAAGTACTCAGCAAGCAAGGATCTACACTACATATGCAACATTATCAAAAGGAGGCTGTATATGTGGACTGGGCTGCAGAAATGCCAGAATAGAGGGGAAAGCCTAGTCCTATCGAAGACTAGCATCTTCAACATCTTCATCGTCTTGCAGCAATAGAGGGGAACAGGATAACATAAGTAAAGTAGCAGTAACAGTATCAAGTAACAGTCTCACCCAGAGATCCTTCCTCGACTCCCTGCGAGAAAGCGATCCCGGAGCCACAAATCCAGGTATCTAGCTGTATCGATCAGGATACAACTCCGAGTGTCCTTTACCGTAGGACCGGCTATCGATAGATGTGTTCTTCCCTGCAGGGGTGCACCAACTTACCCACCACGCTCGATTAACTCCGGCCGGACACACTTTCCTGGGTCATGCCCGGCCTCGGCCAAACGATACATCACAACCCGACCTACAGCTCAGCAGAGAGGTCCCCGCCGGACTAACCCTATGCGCAAGGGGGTCTTGGGCCTTCGCCCCTCGCACTCCGGGTCGTTGCGTGTAGGGCGATCCAGGCTACCTCCACTGGGGTGCCGACCCGGCCGTGCCGCAAGGCTGAACGGGACGTCTGACAAAGCTTTCGGCTGATGCTACGATGCAGAGTGCCCATAACTCTTCCCACGTGATGGTTAGTGCTATCCGACCAGAGGCCGGCTCGGATCATATATCCAAATCATAGTCTCCTAGTGGCTTGCGGTAACGAGCAGAGACTCACGAAAGATGTGACCCCGTCGCCCCGTCTCGAGGACTTGCGGCAAGGGCTAAGAATGCCCGGCCACGCCTCGTGGAATAATCTCACGGGTAACTATCCATCACTCGCAGGTACCACTCATGGTCGACCCGCCTTCTCAAGTATCTGTATCATCATTATGTAAGGCATCCGTGTGGCCACTGTAACCAGGGGAATCCTGAGGAAACACCCCCGTAGGATTCCCACCTGAGTTTGAATCCAGGTGGACGTAAGAGGAAATCACCCTCGAGGTCCACACTGAAAGTGTTGCACGATGATGTCGGTGTCGGGGGTGGTGTAGGAGGAAATCACCCTCACTTACCACGTCCGAGTAACTAACCTACAAGGTTGACATCAACGTGCTAAAGAGGAGTCACCCTCGGCACGCGACGGTAACCCAGTAGTGTCGTGCATCAAAGGGAGAAGTGAGGTGCGGTGTAGGGGTCTGGTCTTCGATCCCGTTGAACGGGTCTTCTGAACTCCAGCGGGGCAGTCGGGATAAGGTGGGGGTCACTAATGAGGCTCTACCCAATATATATATAAGCAGTTTAGGATAGCAGGCAGTTATCAACAGGAGGCTACAATAATCAGGCTATGCAACAGATATAGGAAAAGCAGTAACAGTAGCATGATTCTAATGCAAGCAGGAGAAATAAGAATGGGCGATATCAAAATGCTCAAGGGAGGGGCTTGCCTGGTTGCTTGGCAAGAAGGAGGGGTTGTCGTTGACGTAGTCGCACTCGGGGGCATCAGCAGCAGTCCCATAGTCTAACGAGAGAGAAGAGGGGGAAGAAACAATATAAATACAAGGCAACAGATGCATGACAAGACAACACGCAGAGCTAGCGGGGTTCTATCGCAGTGCTACGCGATACAGGTGAAGGGGGAAGGCATCCGGGAAAGTATCCCCGGTGTCCGGAATTTTTGGACAGATGAAAATAGGGGGGAACGGTCGCGTGTTCGCGGTGCTAGGGACGTGTGACAGACGAACGGACCGCGTATCCAGATTTGTCTCGAAATTCTGAGCAACTTTCATGTATAAAGTTTTTCGATTCGAGCTACGGTTTAAAAGATATGAATTTATAAAGATTATAAGATTTTCTGGAATTTAACTGAATTAACAGAATTATTTAGAAATGCGAAATGATGTCAGCATGGGGGGGGGGGGGGGGGGGGGGGGGGGGGGGGGGGGGGGGGGGGGGGGGGGGGGGGGGGGGGGGGGGGGGGGGGGGGGGGGGGGGGGGGGGGGGGGGGGGGGGGGGGGGGGGGGGGGGGGGGGGGGGGGGGGGGGGGGGGGGGGGGGGGGGGGGGGGGGGGGGGGGGGGGGGGGGGGGGGGGGGGGGGGGGGGGGGGGGGGGGGGGGGGGGGGGGGGGGGGGGGGGGGGGGGGGGGGGGGGGGGGGGGGGGGGGGGGGGGGGGGGGGGGGGGGGGGGGGGGGGGGGGGGGGGGGGGGGGGGGGGGGGGGGGGGGGGGGGGGGGGGGGGGGGGGGGGGGGGGGGGGGGGGGGGGGGGGGGGGGGGGGGGGGGGGGGGGGGGGGGGGGGGGGGGGGGGGGGGGGGGGGGGGGGGGGGGGGGGGGGGGGGGGGGGGGGGGGGGGGGGGGGGGGGGGGGGGGGGGGGGGGGGGGGGGGGGGGGGGGGGGGGGGGGGGGGGGGGGGGGGGGGGGGGGGGGGGGGGGGGGGGGGGGGGGGGGGGGGGGGGGGGGGGGGGGGGGGGGGGGGGGGGGGGGGGGGGGGGGGGGGGGGGGGGGGGGGGGGGGGGGGGGGGGGGGGGGGGGGGGGGGGGGGGGGGGGGGGGGGGGGGGGGGGGGGGGGGGGGGGGGGGGGGGGGGGGGGGGGGGGGGGGGGGGGGGGGGGGGGGGGGGGGGGGGGGGGGGGGGGGGGGGGGGGGGGGGGGGGGGGGGGGGGGGGGGGGGGGGGGGGGGGGGGGGGGGGGGGGGGGGGGGGGGGGGGGGGGGGGGGGGGGGGGGGGGGGGGGGGGGGGGGGGGGGGGGGGGGGGGGGGGGGGGGGGGGGGGGGGGGGGGGGGGGGGGGGGGGGGGGGGGGGGGGGGGGGGGGGGGGGGGGGGGGGGGGGGGGGGGGGGGGGGGGGGGGGGGGGGGGGGGGGGGGGGGGGGGGGGGGGGGGGGGGGGGGGGGGGGGGGGGGGGGGGGGGGGGGGGGGGGGGGGGGGGGGGGGGGGGGGGGGGGGGGGGGGGGGGGGGGGGGGGGGGGGGGGGGGGGGGGGGGGGGGGGGGGGGGGGGGGGGGGGGGGGGGGGGGGGGGGGGGGGGGGGGGGGGGGGGGGGGGGGGGGGGGGGGGGGGGGGGGGGGGGGGGGGGGGGGGGGGGGGGGGGGGGGGGGGGGGGGGGGGGGGGGGGGGGGGGGGGGGGGGGGGGGGGGGGGGGGGGGGGGGGGGGGGGGGGGGGGGGGGGGGGGGGGGGGGGGGGGGGGGGGGGGGGGGGGGGGGGGGGGGGGGGGGGGGGGGGGGGGGGGGGGGGGGGGGGGGGGGGGGGGGGGGGGGGGGGGGGGGGGGGGGGGGGGGGGGGGGGGGGGGGGGGGGGGGGGGGGGGGGGGGGGGGGGGGGGGGGGGGGGGGGGGGGGGGGGGGGGGGGGGGGGGGGGGGGGGGGGGGGGGGGGGGGGGGGGGGGGGGGGGGGGGGGGGGGGGGGGGGGGGGGGGGGGGGGGGGGGGGGGGGGGGGGGGGGGGGGGGGGGGGGGGGGGGGGGGGGGGGGGGGGGGGGGGGGGGGGGGGGGGGGGGGGGGGGGGGGGGGGGGGGGGGGGGGGGGGGGGGGGGGGGGGGGGGGGGGGGGGGGGGGGGGGGGGGGGGGGGGGGGGGGGGGGGGGGGGGGGGGGGGGGGGGGGGGGGGGGGGGGGGGGGGGGGGGGGGGGGGGGGGGGGGGGGGGGGGGGGGGGGGGGGGGGGGGGGGGGGGGGGGGGGGGGGGGGGGGGGGGGGGGGGGGGGGGGGGGGGGGGGGGGGGGGGGGGGGGGGGGGGGGGGGGGGGGGGGGGGGGGGGGGGGGGGGGGGGGGGGGGGGGGGGGGGGGGGGGGGGGGGGGGGGGGGGGGGGGGGCTGAAGATGATGAAGATGCTAGTCTTCGATAGGACTAGGTCTTTCTCTCTATTCTGGCATATCTGCAGCCCAGTCCACATATACAGCCTCCCTTTGATAATGTTGCATATGTTGTGTAGATCCTTGCTTGCTGAGGACTTCGGATGAGTACTCATGTTTGTTTTGCTTTCTTTTTCCCCCATATCCGTTTGTCGCGACCAGATGACGGAGCCCCTGAGACAGCTGCCCCCACCGACGGCTACTACTACTACTACCCTCCCAGCGAGTACTACTACGAGGAGTCGTTTGACGACCAGGAGTAGGTTCGGAGGGTCCTAGGCAGGAGGCCTACGCTTTTTGACTGTAGCTTTTATTTTGCCCCGCCTTTCTAAAGGCTTATCTGTTCCTCTGTAATATCTGTACTCAGATATCTGATGCTTCAGCTGACACTTGTATGCCATCGAGCTATGTATTCGAGCCCTCGAGGCCCTGGCTTGTAATATAAAGCTTGTATGACTTTATTTATGTTTTAGAGTTGTGTTGTGATATCTTCAAGTGAGTCCTTAGGCTTGATCATGTACATTTGCGTATATGGTTAGTGCACGATTAAGCCGGGGTCGTCACAGGTTGGTATCAGAGCCGACTGCCTGTAGGAATCCCCCTTTCCAACTCCTTGGCCAAAGTTGAGTCTAGTCATCCAAAACTGTTTCACTAACTTGGCTGTGTGGCTTATGGGCCCATGTCGCCAATTGGGTGGTATTAGGATCTTGTATTCCTTGTCCTTACTATGGGACTCTGATCTCTCTTCTATTCGGGTAAAATTTTGCTGACTCTAACTATAGGTTCTCGTAACCGCTTCCTCCCGGTGAGCCCCTCACCCCCGATGATGGCTTGGATCACCATAAGGTTCCGAAGATACTCGTCCACATTTTCCCGAGACCCTTGCGCCCACTGCTTTGCAGTTCCTGACCACCGATAACCCCTATGGATAACCACGTATGCTTGCTATCCATACAATCATTCCTCGTTGATCTTGTTATTACAAGATACCCCAAAAATTCTCTCTATTGTTCCGAGGATATTTTGTGCCTACTGCTTTGCAGCTCCTTGCCACATAATTATCCCTACGGATAATTCCTCACACTTTTCGGGGATTCGTTCATCTCCAGTTGTTCTTGCGTTCCTGAAATATCTCATAATGCTATCTGATCTTCCGAGAATCTCGTGCATCCTACTGCTTTTGAGATTCTTCTTACCTGCTTTCATTATGGTTAATTCCATATGTCAAGTAATCATTGTTGATATCCCTTGTCACTATCATTCTGATTCCATTGATTCATTACGTATGCGATTGCTCGCAATCACCAGTTGAATCCTAGAAATCATCCTTCCGGCTCAGTCGACATTTTGGACATGAGCTGGATCTCGACTAATCAAGTTGCGATTGATTGTCCATCCAACTCGATCCAACTTGCTCATATTTTGATCAGAGTGTCTGCTTCTGATCCTTCATCTTGGAATCATAATTTCTTTGCACCCAAGCGTTGAATTATTCTGATGTTTCTATAAGCCGATATTCTTGCATCCCTTCTCCCTCTGATTGATTATCGATACTCACATCAATTCTGTCATGAATCGCCCGATCCATTGTTGGGTTATTATCCGATAGTGTCCTTAACATCCAAACTCTTGTGAGTTGTTTCCCTGATACATAATACCTTTGGTAAAATTGTATCCTCTCCATTTTGTCAACCATGCTCTGCTGTCGGGCTTGTGTTAATTACTCCTGAAGTTCGTGGTATATGTTCCTAAAATGTCCCGATGGGTTGAACCTATGCCTTCCCTAATCCGTGTGAACTCGAAATTTATGCGAGTCATACTCTACTGGTGTTACGCCAGATAAATTTTCAACATTTCAACTTTATAATAAACGAGGAGTGAATGAAGGGTAATGCATTGGAGAAGTGGGAGTCAACCTTGAACCTTTGTGTTCATGCCCATGGACCCCATGTAGAACTTATCATGGAAGCTACTCGTAAAAAAATATTTATTTCCTTGGTACAAGTTCATCTTGTATCTATGAATTGATCATTTGCAATCGTGGTTCCGACCATATTTCCTCCTTGATTTCATTTCCCGGATAAATTAAAATACTTGTCCTCTGCAGATCATTTCACCCGTCCAACCTCTTCTCCGATTTATCTTCCGGTATTACCCTAGTACTTGTTACTGGGAAGTTTAATACCCTATCACATCATTCCTAGCCTGATCGGCTATATCTTTATCGTGCCAACTTTTAACTGTGATACCTGGTCCTTATGCCCGGAGCAACTTCCGACGATGAGCGAAGCTTACGTCGATCTTCCTCATCTTATCTTTTCACCTCGAACAACAAGCTTGACATCGAGCTTGTGTCGAATCCGTGGTTCTCATAGCCTTCCACTTCATCCTTCCTAATGCTTGATGTCGTCGCTGTTCGATGGCATCTTCATGGAATCTCTCGACAAAATTTGTCGTGATCACCGCCAACACTTTGGCTTCTTCAGAGATATCAATTGAATTCATGGCTAGAAATACCATCCATGCCCCTCGAAAATTTGTAATATCATCGATGAAATCTTGACTTTCTGCCAACACAGACCTGTATGTGCTTGGTTATTCCTTACGCTCTGAGATGACCTTGGAATTGTTTCTCGGTATCTCTTGACATCTTCGAACCCAATCTTTACTTGACACCATATCATTGCTGCCTCGGAGCATGACTGTGGTATTCCGAACACCAACATGAACATTGAAAGCACATTGCCAAATGTTTCTTGATCAATTATCCAAACACAGTTGTATGGGTAATATCATGATTCTTCCCTCGCCCCCTTTATCCAAATGCCTTTAAACTTGCTGTCATATCATGTATATCATGCTCCGCTTTCCCTTGGGAAGGATATACTCGCAATTCTGGTGTATAAACACATTTTCCTTTTCATTGGTCTGTTTAATCCTATAATTTCATTTTCCTTTCCATTGTTTTGTTTAACCTTTCTTGTGATCTATATGACTTAAGCAGTATTAATTCTCTGCCTATGAAAACATCTCGGTCTACAACTCAGTCAGTAAGACCCTGTTACTATTGTTGAAGACATTCCGGCAACCACCGATGGACGAGAACTATGCCTATTGGTCCGCCTCGTTCAACGAGCAGGAAAATGGTTCTCTTCGTCCCTCGCCCTTGGTACCGATATTGTCACCAACATAACTGACAGGCTTTTCGCTGACATGTCCTATTGTCGTGACCGTGCAAGATGACACCGTTCACCCTGTTTTTGATCGACCCCTCACAGTTCCACAGGATCGAAACCTGACTCTCCTGTATATCCTTGATTCCGAAGTACCCTTTACTCTTGGCTTAGTGTGTGTTATCACGAGCCACCTTCCGAGAGTTAATCTATTCCCGATGCTCTGAACCACCATCTCACACTCTGTTCAGGTATCGATCGTTTGACCATTCGCTTGTAATTCTTATTGAACCTTCATACTTTGCTCTCGATGTTTTCCTAAGTTTAAGCTCGAGAGGTACTTCTGCCACACTCCCTGAATTGTCCACCAGATAATCGACCCTATAAAGGTCAGTTCCCCTGAAGTTACTCATTACTTCCCACTTAAATCTCGGGACGAGATTTCTTATAGTGGAGGAGATTTGTAACATCCCCAGATCTTAACCCTGTCATTAAGCTAATTAAGTTGCCTTGTCATCATGATCACTAAGCTAATCTGCCACTTGTCCAAAATCAAAGTCATTTTCCAATTCAAATTGCATGTCAAATAATTATTCCTTCAAATTGCAAAACTAAAAATGTTCATAATATTTCAAATAATCCCAGAACAATTATAAAAATAAAACCAACATTAAGTAAATTCCCAAATTGCCCCTGGAAATTAATTTAGAGGTCTAACAACAATTAAACCGGTCTTTCCAATTTCTAGTAATACCTAACCTTTTCCTTTGGCCTCCAAAGTTTTTGTGACAGTGCTCAACATTACCTAATATTTGTTTTGACCACTTGCCTATTTTTACAAAAGTCAAACAATAGCTAAAGGAAATGGAAAAACTGTAGCTAGAC
>JAAAWM010009672.1:0-26504 GCA_036873465.1 Thinopyrum obtusiflorum
CCCGGAAGGTACGGAGACGAGCGATGACAGCTACGTGCCCCCGAGCTCTCGCCGTGCCCGGAGTGCAGCAGCAGTGTCCGCCCGCCGCCGATGCTGATCTGGAAGGGGTGGGCGTCGACCTCCCATGGCCCACTGTTGATGATGGTGTTAGTGGCGACGCCCATAGTTATAGCTTTCGATAGTCTTTTCCTTTTGTTTCCTGTGAGGAATCAAGATGGACCCCACGGGTGTGTGTGAAGAATCTGTAGCGCCTTTTGTGTTAATATCATCCCCATTATAAAAGCTTTTGTTCGCACGTCTTGCTCTGGCTCGGTCCCCCTTTCCATCCCTGGGGCAGCCCGGCGGTCTACGCTGACAGGCCCCAGTCCCCAGGCAGGCTTCAGCCGTCGCTAGTATGCCAGGTCACGATGCCGTGGTCAAGGCCAGGAGGTGAGCGGCCCGAGGTCCGGTAAGAGCCCCTGAGGCACCATGCTCAGGAGGTCCCCCTTAATGTGCAAGCGACTGGGGGGGGGGGGGGGGGGGGGGGGGGGGGGGGGGGGGGGGGGGGGGGGGGGGGGGGGGGGGGGGGGGGGGGGGGGGGGGGGGGGGGGGGGGGGGGGGGGGGGGGGGGGGGGGGGGGGGGGGGGGGGGGGGGGGGGGGGGGGGGGGGGGGGGGGGGGGGGGGGGGGGGGGGGGGGGGGGGGGGGGGGGGGGGGGGGGGGGGGGGGGGGGGGGGGGGGGGGGGGGGGGGGGGGGGGGGGGGGGGGGGGGGGGGGGGGGGGGGGGGGGGGGGGGGGGGGGGGGGGGGGGGGGGGGGGGGGGGGGGGGGGGGGGGGGGGGGGGGGGGGGGGGGGGGGGGGGGGGGGGGGGGGGGGGGGGGGGGGGGGGGGGGGGGGGGGGGGGGGGGGGGGGGGGGGGGGGGGGGGGGGGGGGGGGGGGGGGGGGGGGGGGGGGGGGGGGGGGGGGGGGGGGGGGGGGGGGGGGGGGGGGGGGGGGGGGGGGGGGGGGGGGGGGGGGGGGGGGGGGGGGGGGGGGGGGGGGGGGGGGGGGGGGGGGGGGGGGGGGGGGGGGGGGGGGGGGGGGGGGGGGGGGGGGGGGGGGGGGGGGGGGGGGGGGGGGGGGGGGGGGGGGGGGGGGGGGGGGGGGGGGGGGGGGGGGGGGGGGGGGGGGGGGGGGGGGGGGGGGGGGGGGGGGGGGGGGGGGGGGGGGGGGGGGGGGGGGGGGGGGGGGGGGGGGGGGGGGGGGGGGGGGGGGGGGGGGGGGGGGGGGGGGGGGGGGGGGGGGGGGGGGGGGGGGGGGGGGGGGGGGGGGGGGGGGGGGGGGGGGGGGGGGGGGGGGGGGGGGGGGGGGGGGGGGGGGGGGGGGGGGGGGGGGGGGGGGGGGGGGGGGGGGGGGGGGGGGGGGGGGGGGGGGGGGGGGGGGGGGGGGGGGGGGGGGGGGGGGGGGGGGGGGGGGGGGGGGGGGGGGGGGGGGGGGGGGGGGGGGGGGGGGGGGGGGGGGGGGGGGGGGGGGGGGGGGGGGGGGGGGGGGGGGGGGGGGGGGGGGGGGGGGGGGGGGGGGGGGGGGGGGGGGGGGGGGGGGGGGGGGGGGGGGGGGGGGGGGGGGGGGGGGGGGGGGGGGGGGGGGGGGGGGGGGGGGGGGGGGGGGGGGGGGGGGGGGGGGGGGGGGGGGGGGGGGGGGGGGGGGGGGGGGGGGGGGGGGGGGGGGGGGGGGGGGGGGGGGGGGGGGGGGGGGGGGGGGGGGGGGGGGGGGGGGGGGGGGGGGGGGGGGGGGGGGGGGGGGGGGGGGGGGGGGGGGGGGGGGGGGGGGGGGGGGGGGGGGGGGGGGGGGGGGGGGGGGGGGGGGGGGGGGGGGGGGGGGGGGGGGGGGGGGGGGGGGGGGGGGGGGGGGGGGGGGGGGGGGGGGGGGGGGGGGGGGGGGGGGGGGGGGGGGGGGGGGGGGGGGGGGGGGGGGGGGGGGGGGGGGGGGGGGGGGGGGGGGGGGGGGGGGGGGGGGGGGGGGGGGGGGGGGGGGGGGGGGGGGGGGGGGGGGGGGGGGGGGGGGGGGGGGGGGGGGGGGGGGGGGGGGGGGGGGGGGGGGGGGGGGGGGGGGGGGGGGGGGGGGGGGGGGGGGGGGGGGGGGGGGGGGGGGGGGGGGGGGGGGGGGGGGGGGGGGGGGGGGGGGGGGGGGGGGGGGGGGGGGGGGGGGGGGGGGGGGGGGGGGGGGGGGGGGGGGGGGGGGGGGGGGGGGGGGGGGGGGGGGGGGGGGGGGGGGGGGGGGGGGGGGGGGGGGGGGGGGGGGGGGGGGGGGGGGGGGGGGGGGGGGGGGGGGGGGGGGGGGGGGGGGGGGGGGGGGGGGGGGGGGGGGGGGGGGGGGGGGGGGGGGGGGGGGGGGGGGGGGGGGGGGGGGGGGGGGGGGGGGGGGGGGGGGGGGGGGGGGGGGGGGGGGGGGGGGGGGGGGGGGGGGGGGGGGGGGGGGGGGGGGGGGGGGGGGGGGGGGGGGGGGGGGGGGGGGGGGGGGGGGGGGGGGGGGGGGGGGGGGGGGGGGGGGGGGGGGGGGGGGGGGGGGGGGGGGGGGGGGGGGGGGGGGGGGGGGGGGGGGGGGGGGGGGGGGGGGGGGGGGGGGGGGGGGGGGGGGGGGGGGGGGGGGGGGGGGGGGGGGGGGGGGGGGGGGGGGGGGGGGGGGGGGGGGGGGGGGGGGGGGGGGGGGGGGGGGGGGGGGGGGGGGGGGGGGGGGGGGGGGGGGGGGGGGGGGGGGGGGGGGGGGGGGGGGGGGGGGGGGGGGGGGGGGGGGGGGGGGGGGGGGGGGGGGGGGGGGGGGGGGGGGGGGGGGGGGGGGGGGGGGGGGGGGGGGGGGGGGGGGGGGGGGGGGGGGGGGGGGGGGGGGGGGGGGGGGGGGGGGGGGGGGGGGGGGGGGGGGGGGGGGGGGGGGGGGGGGGGGGGGGGGGGGGGGGGGGGGGGGGGGGGGGGGGGGGGGGGGGGGGGGGGGGGGGGGGGGGGGGGGGGGGGGGGGGGGGGGGGGGGGGGGGGGGGGGGGGGGGGGGGGGGGGGGGGGGGGGGGGGGGGGGGGGGGGGGGGGGGGGGGGGGGGGGGGGGGGGGGGGGGGGGGGGGGGGGGGGGGGGGGGGGGGGGGGGGGGGGGGGGGGGGGGGGGGGGGGGGGGGGGGGGGGGGGGGGGGGGGGGGGGGGGGGGGGGGGGGGGGGGGGGGGGGGGGGGGGGGGGGGGGGGGGGGGGGGGGGGGGGGGGGGGGGGGGGGGGGGGGGGGGGGGGGGGGGGGGGGGGGGGGGGGGGGGGGGGGGGGGGGGGGGGGGGGGGGGGGGGGGGGGGGGGGGGGGGGGGGGGGGGGGGGGGGGGGGGGGGGGGGGGGGGGGGGGGGGGGGGGGGGGGGGGGGGGGGGGGGGGGGGGGGGGGGGGGGGGGGGGGGGGGGGGGGGGGGGGGGGGGGGGGGGGGGGGGGGGGGGGGGGGGGGGGGGGGGGGGGGGGGGGGGGGGGGGGGGGGGGGGGGGGGGGGGGGGGGGGGGGGGGGGGGGGGGGGGGGGGGGGGGGGGGGGGGGGGGGGGGGGGGGGGGGGGGGGGGGGGGGGGGGGGGGGGGGGGGGGGGGGGGGGGGGGGGGGGGGGGGGGGGGGGGGGGGGGGGGGGGGGGGGGGGGGGGGGGGGGGGGGGGGGGGGGGGGGGGGGGGGGGGGGGGGGGGGGGGGGGGGGGGGGGGGGGGGGGGGGGGGGGGGGGGGGGGGGGGGGGGGGGGGGGGGGGGGGGGGGGGGGGGGGGGGGGGGGGGGGGGGGGGGGGGGGGGGGGGGGGGGGGGGGGGGGGGGGGGGGGGGGGGGGGGGGGGGGGGGGGGGGGGGGGGGGGGGGGGGGGGGGGGGGGGGGGGGGGGGGGGGGGGGGGGGGGGGGGGGGGGGGGGGGGGGGGGGGGGGGGGGGGGGGGGGGGGGGGGGGGGGGGGGGGGGGGGGGGGGGGGGGGGGGGGGGGGGGGGGGGGGGGGGGGGGGGGGGGGGGGGGGGGGGGGGGGGGGGGGGGGGGGGGGGGGGGGGGGGGGGGGGGGGGGGGGGGGGGGGGGGGGGGGGGGGGGGGGGGGGGGGGGGGGGGGGGGGGGGGGGGGGGGGGGGGGGGGGGGGGGGGGGGGGGGGGGGGGGGGGGGGGGGGGGGGGGGGGGGGGGGGGGGGGGGGGGGGGGGGGGGGGGGGGGGGGGGGGGGGGGGGGGGGGGGGGGGGGGGGGGGGGGGGGGGGGGGGGGGGGGGGGGGGGGGGGGGGGGGGGGGGGGGGGGGGGGGGGGGGGGGGGGGGGGGGGGGGGGGGGGGGGGGGGGGGGGGGGGGGGGGGGGGGGGGGGGGGGGGGGGGGGGGGGGGGGGGGGGGGGGGGGGGGGGGGGGGGGGGGGGGGGGGGGGGGGGGGGGGGGGGGGGGGGGGGGGGGGGGGGGGGGGGGGGGGGGGGGGGGGGGGGGGGGGGGGGGGGGGGGGGGGGGGGGGGGGGGGGGGGGGGGGGGGGGGGGGGGGGGGGGGGGGGGGGGGGGGGGGGGGGGGGGGGGGGGGGGGGGGGGGGGGGGGGGGGGGGGGGGGGGGGGGGGGGGGGGGGGGGGGGGGGGGGGGGGGGGGGGGGGGGGGGGGGGGGGGGGGGGGGGGGGGGGGGGGGGGGGGGGGGGGGGGGGGGGGGGGGGGGGGGGGGGGGGGGGGGGGGGGGGGGGGGGGGGGGGGGGGGGGGGGGGGGGGGGGGGGGGGGGGGGGGGGGGGGGGGGGGGGGGGGGGGGGGGGGGGGGGGGGGGGGGGGGGGGGGGGGGGGGGGGGGGGGGGGGGGGGGGGGGGGGGGGGGGGGGGGGGGGGGGGGGGGGGGGGGGGGGGGGGGGGGGGGGGGGGGGGGGGGGGGGGGGGGGGGGGGGGGGGGGGGGGGGGGGGGGGGGGGGGGGGGGGGGGGGGGGGGGGGGGGGGGGGGGGGGGGGGGGGGGGGGGGGGGGGGGGGGGGGGGGGGGGGGGGGGGGGGGGGGGGGGGGGGGGGGGGGGGGGGGGGGGGGGGGGGGGGGGGGGGGGGGGGGGGGGGGGGGGGGGGGGGGGGGGGGGGGGGGGGGGGGGGGGGGGGGGGGGGGGGGGGGGGGGGGGGGGGGGGGGGGGGGGGGGGGGGGGGGGGGGGGGGGGGGGGGGGGGGGGGGGGGGGGGGGGGGGGGGGGGGGGGGGGGGGGGGGGGGGGGGGGGGGGGGGGGGGGGGGGGGGGGGGGGGGGGGGGGGGGGGGGGGGGGGGGGGGGGGGGGGGGGGGGGGGGGGGGGGGGGGGGGGGGGGGGGGGGGGGGGGGGGGGGGGGGGGGGGGGGGGGGGGGGGGGGGGGGGGGGGGGGGGGGGGGGGGGGGGGGGGGGGGGGGGGGGGGGGGGGGGGGGGGGGGGGGGGGGGGGGGGGGGGGGGGGGGGGGGGGGGGGGGGGGGGGGGGGGGGGGGGGGGGGGGGGGGGGGGGGGGGGGGGGGGGGGGGGGGGGGGGGGGGGGGGGGGGGGGGGGGGGGGGGGGGGGGGGGGGGGGGGGGGGGGGGGGGGGGGGGGGGGGGGGGGGGGGGGGGGGGGGGGGGGGGGGGGGGGGGGGGGGGGGGGGGGGGGGGGGGGGGGGGGGGGGGGGGGGGGGGGGGGGGGGGGGGGGGGGGGGGGGGGGGGGGGGGGGGGGGGGGGGGGGGGGGGGGGGGGGGGGGGGGGGGGGGGGGGGGGGGGGGGGGGGGGGGGGGGGGGGGGGGGGGGGGGGGGGGGGGGGGGGGGGGGGGGGGGGGGGGGGGGGGGGGGGGGGGGGGGGGGGGGGGGGGGGGGGGGGGGGGGGGGGGGGGGGGGGGGGGGGGGGGGGGGGGGGGGGGGGGGGGGGGGGGGGGGGGGGGGGGGGGGGGGGGGGGGGGGGGGGGGGGGGGGGGGGGGGGGGGGGGGGGGGGGGGGGGGGGGGGGGGGGGGGGGGGGGGGGGGGGGGGGGGGGGGGGGGGGGGGGGGGGGGGGGGGGGGGGGGGGGGGGGGGGGGGGGGGGGGGGGGGGGGGGGGGGGGGGGGGGGGGGGGGGGGGGGGGGGGGGGGGGGGGGGGGGGGGGGGGGGGGGGGGGGGGGGGGGGGGGGGGGGGGGGGGGGGGGGGGGGGGGGGGGGGGGGGGGGGGGGGGGGGGGGGGGGGGGGGGGGGGGGGGGGGGGGGGGGGGGGGGGGGGGGGGGGGGGGGGGGGGGGGGGGGGGGGGGGGGGGGGGGGGGGGGGGGGGGGGGGGGGGGGGGGGGGGGGGGGGGGGGGGGGGGGGGGGGGGGGGGGGGGGGGGGGGGGGGGGGGGGGGGGGGGGGGGGGGGGGGGGGGGGGGGGGGGGGGGGGGGGGGGGGGGGGGGGGGGGGGGGGGGGGGGGGGGGGGGGGGGGGGGGGGGGGGGGGGGGGGGGGGGGGGGGGGGGGGGGGGGGGGGGGGGGGGGGGGGGGGGGGGGGGGGGGGGGGGGGGGGGGGGGGGGGGGGGGGGGGGGGGGGGGGGGGGGGGGGGGGGGGGGGGGGGGGGGGGGGGGGGGGGGGGGGGGGGGGGGGGGGGGGGGGGGGGGGGGGGGGGGGGGGGGGGGGGGGGGGGGGGGGGGGGGGGGGGGGGGGGGGGGGGGGGGGGGGGGGGGGGGGGGGGGGGGGGGGGGGGGGGGGGGGGGGGGGGGGGGGGGGGGGGGGGGGGGGGGGGGGGGGGGGGGGGGGGGGGGGGGGGGGGGGGGGGGGGGGGGGGGGGGGGGGGGGGGGGGGGGGGGGGGGGGGGGGGGGGGGGGGGGGGGGGGGGGGGGGGGGGGGGGGGGGGGGGGGGGGGGGGGGGGGGGGGGGGGGGGGGGGGGGGGGGGGGGGGGGGGGGGGGGGGGGGGGGGGGGGGGGGGGGGGGGGGGGGGGGGGGGGGGGGGGGGGGGGGGGGGGGGGGGGGGGGGGGGGGGGGGGGGGGGGGGGGGGGGGGGGGGGGGGGGGGGGGGGGGGGGGGGGGGGGGGGGGGGGGGGGGGGGGGGGGGGGGGGGGGGGGGGGGGGGGGGGGGGGGGGGGGGGGGGGGGGGGGGGGGGGGGGGGGGGGGGGGGGGGGGGGGGGGGGGGGGGGGGGGGGGGGGGGGGGGGGGGGGGGGGGGGGGGGGGGGGGGGGGGGGGGGGGGGGGGGGGGGGGGGGGGGGGGGGGGGGGGGGGGGGGGGGGGGGGGGGGGGGGGGGGGGGGGGGGGGGGGGGGGGGGGGGGGGGGGGGGGGGGGGGGGGGGGGGGGGGGGGGGGGGGGGGGGGGGGGGGGGGGGGGGGGGGGGGGGGGGGGGGGGGGGGGGGGGGGGGGGGGGGGGGGGGGGGGGGGGGGGGGGGGGGGGGGGGGGGGGGGGGGGGGGGGGGGGGGGGGGGGGGGGGGGGGGGGGGGGGGGGGGGGGGGGGGGGGGGGGGGGGGGGGGGGGGGGGGGGGGGGGGGGGGGGGGGGGGGGGGGGGGGGGGGGGGGGGGGGGGGGGGGGGGGGGGGGGGGGGGGGGGGGGGGGGGGGGGGGGGGGGGGGGGGGGGGGGGGGGGGGGGGGGGGGGGGGGGGGGGGGGGGGGGGGGGGGGGGGGGGGGGGGGGGGGGGGGGGGGGGGGGGGGGGGGGGGGGGGGGGGGGGGGGGGGGGGGGGGGGGGGGGGGGGGGGGGGGGGGGGGGGGGGGGGGGGGGGGGGGGGGGGGGGGGGGGGGGGGGGGGGGGGGGGGGGGGGGGGGGGGGGGGGGGGGGGGGGGGGGGGGGGGGGGGGGGGGGGGGGGGGGGGGGGGGGGGGGGGGGGGGGGGGGGGGGGGGGGGGGGGGGGGGGGGGGGGGGGGGGGGGGGGGGGGGGGGGGGGGGGGGGGGGGGGGGGGGGGGGGGGGGGGGGGGGGGGGGGGGGGGGGGGGGGGGGGGGGGGGGGGGGGGGGGGGGGGGGGGGGGGGGGGGGGGGGGGGGGGGGGGGGGGGGGGGGGGGGGGGGGGGGGGGGGGGGGGGGGGGGGGGGGGGGGGGGGGGGGGGGGGGGGGGGGGGGGGGGGGGGGGGGGGGGGGGGGGGGGGGGGGGGGGGGGGGGGGGGGGGGGGGGGGGGGGGGGGGGGGGGGGGGGGGGGGGGGGGGGGGGGGGGGGGGGGGGGGGGGGGGGGGGGGGGGGGGGGGGGGGGGGGGGGGGGGGGGGGGGGGGGGGGGGGGGGGGGGGGGGGGGGGGGGGGGGGGGGGGGGGGGGGGGGGGGGGGGGGGGGGGGGGGGGGGGGGGGGGGGGGGGGGGGGGGGGGGGGGGGGGGGGGGGGGGGGGGGGGGGGGGGGGGGGGGGGGGGGGGGGGGGGGGGGGGGGGGGGGGGGGGGGGGGGGGGGGGGGGGGGGGGGGGGGGGGGGGGGGGGGGGGGGGGGGGGGGGGGGGGGGGGGGGGGGGGGGGGGGGGGGGGGGGGGGGGGGGGGGGGGGGGGGGGGGGGGGGGGGGGGGGGGGGGGGGGGGGGGGGGGGGGGGGGGGGGGGGGGGGGGGGGGGGGGGGGGGGGGGGGGGGGGGGGGGGGGGGGGGGGGGGGGGGGGGGGGGGGGGGGGGGGGGGGGGGGGGGGGGGGGGGGGGGGGGGGGGGGGGGGGGGGGGGGGGGGGGGGGGGGGGGGGGGGGGGGGGGGGGGGGGGGGGGGGGGGGGGGGGGGGGGGGGGGGGGGGGGGGGGGGGGGGGGGGGGGGGGGGGGGGGGGGGGGGGGGGGGGGGGGGGGGGGGGGGGGGGGGGGGGGGGGGGGGGGGGGGGGGGGGGGGGGGGGGGGGGGGGGGGGGGGGGGGGGGGGGGGGGGGGGGGGGGGGGGGGGGGGGGGGGGGGGGGGGGGGGGGGGGGGGGGGGGGGGGGGGGGGGGGGGGGGGGGGGGGGGGGGGGGGGGGGGGGGGGGGGGGGGGGGGGGGGGGGGGGGGGGGGGGGGGGGGGGGGGGGGGGGGGGGGGGGGGGGGGGGGGGGGGGGGGGGGGGGGGGGGGGGGGGGGGGGGGGGGGGGGGGGGGGGGGGGGGGGGGGGGGGGGGGGGGGGGGGGGGGGGGGGGGGGGGGGGGGGGGGGGGGGGGGGGGGGGGGGGGGGGGGGGGGGGGGGGGGGGGGGGGGGGGGGGGGGGGGGGGGGGGGGGGGGGGGGGGGGGGGGGGGGGGGGGGGGGGGGGGGGGGGGGGGGGGGGGGGGGGGGGGGGGGGGGGGGGGGGGGGGGGGGGGGGGGGGGGGGGGGGGGGGGGGGGGGGGGGGGGGGGGGGGGGGGGGGGGGGGGGGGGGGGGGGGGGGGGGGGGGGGGGGGGGGGGGGGGGGGGGGGGGGGGGGGGGGGGGGGGGGGGGGGGGGGGGGGGGGGGGGGGGGGGGGGGGGGGGGGGGGGGGGGGGGGGGGGGGGGGGGGGGGGGGGGGGGGGGGGGGGGGGGGGGGGGGGGGGGGGGGGGGGGGGGGGGGGGGGGGGGGGGGGGGGGGGGGGGGGGGGGGGGGGGGGGGGGGGGGGGGGGGGGGGGGGGGGGGGGGGGGGGGGGGGGGGGGGGGGGGGGGGGGGGGGGGGGGGGGGGGGGGGGGGGGGGGGGGGGGGGGGGGGGGGGGGGGGGGGGGGGGGGGGGGGGGAGGGGGAGATTGTAAGTGCATCTAGTGCCCCTTAGTGATTTTGGTGTATTGAAAACTTATAGGTTAAGTAACTGATGCGTTTGTGAGTGTACACAGGTCTATAAGTCTATGAGGAGTTTGATATTTACAGAGAAAGTCGACCCCTAAAAATGAAGTTCTTCGACTGAAGACTTTGATATTCTGAAGACTTTCTGAAGACTTTGAAAGTGAAGAAATTGGTGTGACCTTGAAGACTTGAATTCATTCGAGGAATATGAAGCGTGAAGACTTTTGTTTTCGAAGTTTCATTTTCTCTTTCTTGAGTCATAGGAAACACCGTACTGTTAAAGGGGGTCGAGGAAATACTAAGGAAAAATTTCCATGTGATGCTCAACTCAAAAACCTACATCTACCAATCCCTTCGAGTGAAGCCATTGGAAATCTCATACAGTTCAGTCAATTTCTTCAGTGACAGAGACGCAGTTCTTCTGGTCACTGAGGACTTTGCTCTGACTGAGGAGTTAGGAATTCGCCAGTGCGAATTGCCTATACAGTGAGGAACATGATAGCCCTGAGGAATTTGAGAGTCAAATTTCCGACCGTTGCTGTGCTGCGCGCCGGCTGTCCAAAATATCTTATCCACCTAGGGCCCGAAGCTGTTTAAATCCTTGTCTTGCGTGTTGATCCGCCCTGCGTCTCTCGTCCCACTCAACCCCTCTCAAGCTACCACATAGGTGCGTTGGCCTCGCGACTAAGTCCTCACACTATGGACATCTGACATGTTAATTCCACGACAGTCTTCAAGCGGGTTTATATTATGGCCGTTTTTGTTAAGTTACAACTCTCATTCTTCTGAAACTTTTATTGGATCGAGTTGTAATCTTAAATCCGATGGTGCCTTGATACTTTTGGTCGTGCTCTGATGCTTTTGATGCACTGAGCTCTGAAACTTTTGATGTGCTATTCCGCATGCCTATTCCTCGTTAATATTATTGCACGCATGCTGAATCTCATCAGGCACCATATTTCATCATGCATTTCAAATTCTTCATATTATATATCAAATGCGTGTATGAATTACAAGATATAGGGGGAGATCTCCATGATTCAATTCTTCAAATGTGCATTGCCTCGAAAGCAAATTCTTCACTATGCACATGTTCAGGGGGAGTTCTTCTATATCTTGCAATCAAATTCCTCAATATCAGTGGGGGGGGGGGGGGGGGGGGGGGGGGGGGGGGGGGGGGGGGGGGGGGGGGGGGGGGGGGGGGGGGGGGGGGGGGGGGGGGGGGGGGGGGGGGGGGGGGGGGGGGGGGGGGGGGGGGGGGGGGGGGGGGGGGGGGGGGGGGGGGGGGGGGGGGGGGGGGGGGGGGGGGATTCCTCAAGGATCACTTATGCGGAGCCTGTGAAGCTGGGAAGATGACAAAGGTTAAGCATCCAGCGAAGACTATCATGACCACCACTCGACCATTTGAATTGCTTCACATGGATCTCTTCGGTCCTAACCACTATTCTGCAGTTTCAAATGATGCATCTCAATATGGCTTTGTTATTGTTGATGATTACTCTCGTTACACATGGGTACACATTGTTACTTACAAACATGAAGTGTAGGAAGTCTTCAAACGATTTTCCTCGAGGGCTTCAACCAACTTTGGTGTGAAGATCAAGCACATCAGAAGTGACAATGGAACTGAGTTCAAGAATTCTGGTCTTGATGACTATCTTGATGAACTTGGTATTACTCATGAGTTATCTGCTCCTTATACTCCTCAGCAGAATGACGTCGTGGAGCGCAAGAACAGGACTCTTGCTGAGATGGCTCGCACTATGCTTGATGAATACAAAACGCCTCGTCGTTTCTGGATTGATGCAATTGATACTGTATGCCACATCATCAACAGAGTATATCTTCACGAATTCTTCAAGAAGACTGCCTATGAACTCCTCACTGACAAGAAACCCAATGTGAGTTATTTCAAAGTCTTCGGTGCTAAATGCTGGATTAGAGATCCTCATCACAACTCTAAATTTGCACCGAAAGCACATGAGGGTTTCATGCTTGGTTACGGAAAGGACTCGCACACCTACAGAGTCTTCAACAACGTTCTTCACAAGGTTGTTGAAACTGTAGATGTGCGGTTTGATGAAACTAATGGCTCGCAAAGAGAGCACCTACGTTCTGTGATAGATGAACCAGCACCTGAGGAAACTATCAAGTTCAAGGCTACTGAGGATGTCATTCCTACCAAAGAATCTGCTGATGAATTCATTCCAGAACGTGAAGAGCGTCGAGCTAATGCACCTGAAGAAAATGCTGAAGAAAATGGTGCTGAAGAAAATGCTGATCAAATTCCTCGATGACAACCAGCTCATCCTCGCGTTGCAAAAGAAGTACAAGTTGAAAAGATCATCGATGACATTGAAGCACCAGGTCCTCTCACACGCTCGGGGGGGGGGGGGGGGGGGGGGGGGGGGGGGGGGGGGGGGGGGGGGGGGGGGGGGGGGGGGGGGGGGGGGGGGGGGGGGGGGGGGGGGGGGGGGGGGGGGGGGGGGGGGGGGGGGGGGGGGGGGGGGGGGGGGGGGGGGGGGGGGGGGGGGGGGGGGGGGGGGGGGGGGGGGGGGGGGGGGGGGGGGGGGGGGGGGGGGGGTTGGGAACTGGTCAATCGTCCAGATCCTCGCAAACACAATATCATTGGCACAAAGTGGATCTACCGCAACAAGCAAGATGAAAATGGCCTTGTGGTGAGGAATAAGGCACGGCTAGTAGCTCAAGGCTACACACAGGTTGAAGGAATTGATTTCGATGAAACTTTTGCACCTGTTGCTAGACTTGAAGCTATTCGCATATTACTTGCTTATGCTAACCATCATGATATCACTTTATATCAAATGGATGTGAAAAGTGCATTCCTCAATGGTAAGCTTGAGGAAGAAGTATATGTTGCTCAACCCCCAGGTTTTGAAGATCCTAAGCATCCTGACAAAGTCTTCAGACTAAATAAGGCCCTCTATGGCCTCAAGCAGGCCCCTCGGGCGTGGTATGATACTTTGAAGGAATTCCTCATGAAGAAAGGCTTCAAACCCGGTTCACTCGACCCTACTCTTTTCACTAAATCATATGATGATGAATTGTTTGTATGCCAAATATATGTTGATGACATCATCTTTGGCTGTACTGACCAACGTTATAGTGATGAATTTGCCTATATGATCCCCCCCCCCCCCCCCCCCCCCCCCCCCCCCCCCCCCCCCCCCCCCCCCCCCCCCCCCCCCCCCCCCCCCCCCCCCCCCCCCCCCCCCCCCCCCCCCCCCCCCCCCCCCCCCCCCCCCCCCCCCCCCCCCCCCCCCCCCCCCCCCCCCCCCCCCCCCCCCCCCCCCCCCCCCCCCCCCCCCCCCCCCCCCCCCCCCCCCCCCCCCCCCCCCCCCCCCCCCCCCCCCCCCCCCCCCCCCCCCCCCCCCCCCCCCCCCCCCCCCCCCCCCCCCCCCCCCCCCCCCCCCCCCCCCCCCCCCCCCCCCCCCCCCCCCCCCCCCCCCCCCCCCCCCCCCCCCCCCCCCCCCCCCCCCCCCCCCCCCCCCCCCCCCCCCCCCCCCCCCCCCCCCCCCCCCCCCCCCCCCCCCCCCCCCCCCCCCCCCCCCCCCCCCCCCCCCCCCCCCCCCCCCCCCCCCCCCCCCCCCCCCCCCCCCCCCCCCCCCCCCCCCCCCCCCCCCCCCCCCCCCCCCCCCCCCCCCCCCCCCCCCCCCCCCCCCCCCCCCCCCCCCCCCCCCCCCCCCCCCCCCCCCCCCCCCCCCCCCCCCCCCCCCCCCCCCCCCCCCCCCCCCCCCCCCCCCCCCCCCCCCCCCCCCCCCCCCCCCCCCCCCCCCCCCCCCCCCCCCCCCCCCCCCCCCCCCCCCCCCCCCCCCCCCCCCCCCCCCCCCCCCCCCCCCCCCCCCCCCCCCCCCCCCCCCCCCCCCCCCCCCCCCCCCCCCCCCCCCCCCCCCCCCCCCCCCCCCCCCCCCCCCCCCCCCCCCCCCCCCCCCCCCCCCCCCCCCCCCCCCCCCCCCCCCCCCCCCCCCCCCCCCCCCCCCCCCCCCCCCCCCCCCCCCCCCCCCCCCCCCCCCCCCCCCCCCCCCCCCCCCCCCCCCCCCCCCCCCCCCCCCCCCCCCCCCCCCCCCCCCCCCCCCCCCCCCCCCCCCCCCCCCCCCCCCCCCCCCCCCCCCCCCCCCCCCCCCCCCCCCCCCCCCCCCCCCCCCCCCCCCCCCCCCCCCCCCCCCCCCCCCCCCCCCCCCCCCCCCCCCCCCCCCCCCCCCCCCCCCCCCCCCCCCCCCCCCCCCCCCCCCCCCCCCCCCCCCCCCCCCCCCCCCCCCCCCCCCCCCCCCCCCCCCCCCCCCCCCCCCCCCCCCCCCCCCCCCCCCCCCCCCCCCCCCCCCCCCCCCCCCCCCCCCCCCCCCCCCCCCCCCCCCCCCCCCCCCCCCCCCCCCCCCCCCCCCCCCCCCCCCCCCCCCCCCCCCCCCCCCCCCCCCCCCCCCCCCCCCCCCCCCCCCCCCCCCCCCCCCCCCCCCCCCCCCCCCCCCCCCCCCCCCCCCCCCCCCCCCCCCCCCCCCCCCCCCCCCCCCCCCCCCCCCCCCCCCCCCCCCCCCCCCCCCCCCCCCCCCCCCCCCCCCCCCCCCCCCCCCCCCCCCCCCCCCCCCCCCCCCCCCCCCCCCCCCCCCCCCCCCCCCCCCCCCCCCCCCCCCCCCCCCCCCCCCCCCCCCCCCCCCCCCCCCCCCCCCCCCCCCCCCCCCCCCCCCCCCCCCCCCCCCCCCCCCCCCCCCCCCCCCCCCCCCCCCCCCCCCCCCCCCCCCCCCCCCCCCCCCCCCCCCCCCCCCCCCCCCCCCCCCCCCCCCCCCCCCCCCCCCCCCCCCCCCCCCCCCCCCCCCCCCCCCCCCCCCCCCCCCCCCCCCCCCCCCCCCCCCCCCCCCCCCCCCCCCCCCCCCCCCCCCCCCCCCCCCCCCCCCCCCCCCCCCCCCCCCCCCCCCCCCCCCCCCCCCCCCCCCCCCCCCCCCCCCCCCCCCCCCCCCCCCCCCCCCCCCCCCCCCCCCCCCCCCCCCCCCCCCCCCCCCCCCCCCCCCCCCCCCCCCCCCCCCCCCCCCCCCCCCCCCCCCCCCCCCCCCCCCCCCCCCCCCCCCCCCCCCCCCCCCCCCCCCCCCCCCCCCCCCCCCCCCCCCCCCCCCCCCCCCCCCCCCCCCCCCCCCCCCCCCCCCCCCCCCCCCCCCCCCCCCCCCCCCCCCCCCCCCCCCCCCCCCCCCCCCCCCCCCCCCCCCCCCCCCCCCCCCCCCCCCCCCCCCCCCCCCCCCCCCCCCCCCCCCCCCCCCCCCCCCCCCCCCCCCCCCCCCCCCCCCCCCCCCCCCCCCCCCCCCCCCCCCCCCCCCCCCCCCCCCCCCCCCCCCCCCCCCCCCCCCCCCCCCCCCCCCCCCCCCCCCCCCCCCCCCCCCCCCCCCCCCCCCCCCCCCCCCCCCCCCCCCCCCCCCCCCCCCCCCCCCCCCCCCCCCCCCCCCCCCCCCCCCCCCCCCCCCCCCCCCCCCCCCCCCCCCCCCCCCCCCCCCCCCCCCCCCCCCCCCCCCCCCCCCCCCCCCCCCCCCCCCCCCCCCCCCCCCCCCCCCCCCCCCCCCCCCCCCCCCCCCCCCCCCCCCCCCCCCCCCCCCCCCCCCCCCCCCCCCCCCCCCCCCCCCCCCCCCCCCCCCCCCCCCCCCCCCCCCCCCCCCCCCCCCCCCCCCCCCCCCCCCCCCCCCCCCCCCCCCCCCCCCCCCCCCCCCCCCCCCCCCCCCCCCCCCCCCCCCCCCCCCCCCCCCCCCCCCCCCCCCCCCCCCCCCCCCCCCCCCCCCCCCCCCCCCCCCCCCCCCCCCCCCCCCCCCCCCCCCCCCCCCCCCCCCCCCCCCCCCCCCCCCCCCCCCCCCCCCCCCCCCCCCCCCCCCCCCCCCCCCCCCCCCCCCCCCCCCCCCCCCCCCCCCCCCCCCCCCCCCCCCCCCCCCCCCCCCCCCCCCCCCCCCCCCCCCCCCCCCCCCCCCCCCCCCCCCCCCCCCCCCCCCCCCCCCCCCCCCCCCCCCCCCCCCCCCCCCCCCCCCCCCCCCCCCCCCCCCCCCCCCCCCCCCCCCCCCCCCCCCCCCCCCCCCCCCCCCCCCCCCCCCCCCCCCCCCCCCCCCCCCCCCCCCCCCCCCCCCCCCCCCCCCCCCCCCCCCCCCCCCCCCCCCCCCCCCCCCCCCCCCCCCCCCCCCCCCCCCCCCCCCCCCCCCCCCCCCCCCCCCCCCCCCCCCCCCCCCCCCCCCCCCCCCCCCCCCCCCCCCCCCCCCCCCCCCCCCCCCCCCCCCCCCCCCCCCCCCCCCCCCCCCCCCCCCCCCCCCCCCCCCCCCCCCCCCCCCCCCCCCCCCCCCCCCCCCCCCCCCCCCCCCCCCCCCCCCCCCCCCCCCCCCCCCCCCCCCCCCCCCCCCCCCCCCCCCCCCCCCCCCCCCCCCCCCCCCCCCCCCCCCCCCCCCCCCCCCCCCCCCCCCCCCCCCCCCCCCCCCCCCCCCCCCCCCCCCCCCCCCCCCCCCCCCCCCCCCCCCCCCCCCCCCCCCCCCCCCCCCCCCCCCCCCCCCCCCCCCCCCCCCCCCCCCCCCCCCCCCCCCCCCCCCCCCCCCCCCCCCCCCCCCCCCCCCCCCCCCCCCCCCCCCCCCCCCCCCCCCCCCCCCCCCCCCCCCCCCCCCCCCCCCCCCCCCCCCCCCCCCCCCCCCCCCCCCCCCCCCCCCCCCCCCCCCCCCCCCCCCCCCCCCCCCCCCCCCCCCCCCCCCCCCCCCCCCCCCCCCCCCCCCCCCCCCCCCCCCCCCCCCCCCCCCCCCCCCCCCCCCCCCCCCCCCCCCCCCCCCCCCCCCCCCCCCCCCCCCCCCCCCCCCCCCCCCCCCCCCCCCCCCCCCCCCCCCCCCCCCCCCCCCCCCCCCCCCCCCCCCCCCCCCCCCCCCCCCCCCCCCCCCCCCCCCCCCCCCCCCCCCCCCCCCCCCCCCCCCCCCCCCCCCCCCCCCCCCCCCCCCCCCCCCCCCCCCCCCCCCCCCCCCCCCCCCCCCCCCCCCCCCCCCCCCCCCCCCCCCCCCCCCCCCCCCCCCCCCCCCCCCCCCCCCCCCCCCCCCCCCCCCCCCCCCCCCCCCCCCCCCCCCCCCCCCCCCCCCCCCCCCCCCCCCCCCCCCCCCCCCCCCCCCCCCCCCCCCCCCCCCCCCCCCCCCCCCCCCCCCCCCCCCCCCCCCCCCCCCCCCCCCCCCCCCCCCCCCCCCCCCCCCCCCCCCCCCCCCCCCCCCCCCCCCCCCCCCCCCCCCCCCCCCCCCCCCCCCCCCCCCCCCCCCCCCCCCCCCCCCCCCCCCCCCCCCCCCCCCCCCCCCCCCCCCCCCCCCCCCCCCCCCCCCCCCCCCCCCCCCCCCCCCCCCCCCCCCCCCCCCCCCCCCCCCCCCCCCCCCCCCCCCCCCCCCCCCCCCCCCCCCCCCCCCCCCCCCCCCCCCCCCCCCCCCCTTCACTCCACTGCAGCAAATTCCTCAGTCCCCAGTCACTACAGTTCAAATGGGATCTGATGAAGCTCATGAAGACATTCCAGCCACTACTGTTGAAGAAACTGAAAATGAAGAATTCAAGAACCAGGCTGCCACTGAAGAGGAACCAGAAATGCCTCAGCCTGAAGAACCTGAGATTGTGATTCCTGAGGTTGTGATGCAACTCACTGACACTCCTCTACCCAAGCCAAAGGATCCATTCTCCAGGAAGCAGAAATTCAAAACTGATGCCTTCTTTGGCGAGCATGTATTCTTCACTGATTACAACCTTTATGACTCTGGTCGCATAAGGAAGAGGCATTTCTGGACTGCCAGCCAGGCAAATTTCTATTCCTTAGTGTTGTTCGACAAAGACAAAGTCTTCGATCATGAACACATTCCTCACGTGGACATGGAATCCCTGCCGTGCTTCAAGCCAGTCCTTAGTGTTCTTCACGACGCTGGACTGTTAAATTTCTGCACTGACATCTGTGATTGGAATGAAGAACTTATTCTTCCCCCCCCCCCCCCCCCCCCCCCCCCCCCCCCCCCCCCCCCCCCCCCCCCCCCCCCCCCCCCCCCCCCCCCCCCCCCCCCCCCCCCCCCCCCCCCCCCCCCCCCCCCCCCCCCCCCCCCCCCCCCCCCCCCCCCCCCCCCCCCCCCCCCCCCCCCCCCCCCCCCCCCCCCCCCCCCCCCCCCCCCCCCCCCCCCCCCCCCCCCCCCCCCCCCCCCCCCCCCCCCCCCCCCCCCCCCCCCCCCCCCCCCCCCCCCCCCCCCCCCCCCCCCCCCCCCCCCCCCCCCCCCCCCCCCCCCCCCCCCCCCCCCCCCCCCCCCCCCCCCCCCCCCCCCCCCCCCCCCCCCCCCCCCCCCCCCCCCCCCCCCCCCCCCCCCCCCCCCCCCCCCCCCCCCCCCCCCCCCCCCCCCCCCCCCCCCCCCCCCCCCCCCCCCCCCCCCCCCCCCCCCCCCCCCCCCCCCCCCCCCCCCCCCCCCCCCCCCCCCCCCCCCCCCCCCCCCCCCCCCCCCCCCCCCCCCCCCCCCCCCCCCCCCCCCCCCCCCCCCCCCCCCCCCCCCCCCCCCCCCCCCCCCCCCCCCCCCCCCCCCCCCCCCCCCCCCCCCCCCCCCCCCCCCCCCCCCCCCCCCCCCCCCCCCCCCCCCCCCCCCCCCCCCCCCCCCCCCCCCCCCCCCCCCCCCCCCCCCCCCCCCCCCCCCCCCCCCCCCCCCCCCCCCCCCCCCCCCCCCCCCCCCCCCCCCCCCCCCCCCCCCCCCCCCCCCCCCCCCCCCCCCCCCCCCCCCCCCCCCCCCCCCCCCCCCCCCCCCCCCCCCCCCCCCCCCCCCCCCCCCCCCCCCCCCCCCCCCCCCCCCCCCCCCCCCCCCCCCCCCCCCCCCCCCCCCCCCCCCCCCCCCCCCCCCCCCCCCCCCCCCCCCCCCCCCCCCCCCCCCCCCCCCCCCCCCCCCCCCCCCCCCCCCCCCCCCCCCCCCCCCCCCCCCCCCCCCCCCCCCCCCCCCCCCCCCCCCCCCCCCCCCCCCCCCCCCCCCCCCCCCCCCCCCCCCCCCCCCCCCCCCCCCCCCCCCCCCCCCCCCCCCCCCCCCCCCCCCCCCCCCCCCCCCCCCCCCCCCCCCCCCCCCCCCCCCCCCCCCCCCCCCCCCCCCCCCCCCCCCCCCCCCCCCCCCCCCCCCCCCCCCCCCCCCCCCCCCCCCCCCCCCCCCCCCCCCCCCCCCCCCCCCCCCCCCCCCCCCCCCCCCCCCCCCCCCCCCCCCCCCCCCCCCCCCCCCCCCCCCCCCCCCCCCCCCCCCCCCCCCCCCCCCCCCCCCCCCCCCCCCCCCCCCCCCCCCCCCCCCCCCCCCCCCCCCCCCCCCCCCCCCCCCCCCCCCCCCCCCCCCCCCCCCCCCCCCCCCCCCCCCCCCCCCCCCCCCCCCCCCCCCCCCCCCCCCCCCCCCCCCGAAGAATAGGAGCTGGCCACCAAGGAAGGAACCTTGACCTTCTTGTACTTCTTTGGAGGAGGTGCAGCCCAGTCAAGATCTTCCTTGAGACCCATTTTCTTCAGATCTTCTTCACTATAGACTTGAGACAGAACAGCCCAGGTGCGGTTGAGGGTTTCCTGAAGGTAGTGGTGGTGTTTCTTCACTGCATTATGGGTAGCAGTCATGTTGTGAAGAATTGAACCAAACTGACGCTTGACCCATTTATGATTGCGATCAACCTTCTGGTGAAGACTAAGGAGAAGCTCACGGTTAGTCATCACCCTGGGTGCTGTGCCTTGAGGATTTTGCTTGGGTGCGTTTGCGGCAGAGTCATGGGTGGCAGAGTCATCATTGGTGGAGTAGGATTCAGCCTTGCGAAATTGTCCATCCAATGGACGAATGCCTTCATCAATTACAGCAGTAGCCTTGCCCTTTTCATCAGCTGAGGAAAATGTCCGTTTGAGGACTTCAATTGGGGGCAAGTAGCTGCAATGGTTCAGTGTATCAGCTTTATAGTTGAGTGAAGACCTTGTCCTGATGAATCTCATAATCCAAGGTGCATAAGGCTTCAACTCAAATGGTGACATGGCGACATTGGCCAGAGTCCTCATGAAGAAATCATGGAAGTTTATGGGAATGCCATGAATGATATTGAAAAGCAAATTCTTCATGATGCCAACGACTTCTTCTTCATTCGAGTCGTGGCCCTTTATTGGACTCAATGTCTTCGTCAGAATGCGATAGACAGTCCGAGGCACATACAGCAATTCCTTCACAAGGAATTTTGTTCTTGGGGTCTGACCTGGCTTCAAAGGCTTCATCAGCACTTGCATGTAGTGATCGGTTAGCTCAGGTTCATTGTAGACGCAACAAGCACCTTCAAGGGGCGGACTGAGAGGTAAGGCACGAAGCAATTCATTAGCTGGTGCCTTGTAGTGAGTGTTTTCAGACATCCAGTCCAGCACCCATGAATTCACATCTTCAGAATTTCCGGTGATGTGCAGCGTCGCATAGAATTGAAGAATAAGTTCTTCAGGAAATTCCTCACCGCGCTTGATGCTAGTGGGATCTGCCTCTTGGCCAGGTGCCAATGGAGGTCTTGAGCATGGAGGGGTAACAGCGAATTTCTTCATGTATTTTGGAGTCACATACCTGTACTCCCTCCACTCTTTTGCCCATCTCCTTTCTATCCTCTGAATGCGCACCTTGCGCTGATTTTTATCTTCCTCAAGGGGTGTGCAGTACCCAGCATAAATGTCCTCAGGGATTTCAAAGGCAGTATTGACCTCAGGCCTCTTTCCTCCTTTCTGTAGCTTCTTTCCATCAGCCATTTTCTTCAGTTGAGGAATTTCCCCCCCCCCCCCCCCCCCCCCCCCCCCCCCCCCCCCCCCCCCCCCCCCCCCCCCCCCCCCCCCCCCCCCCCCCCCCCCCCCCCCCCCCCCCCCCCCCCCCCCCCCCCCCCCCCCCCCCCCCCCCCCCCCCCCCCCCCCCCCCCCCCCCCCCCCCCCCCCCCCCCCCCCCCCGGGGGACTGAGGTATTTCCTGCAACGGTGTGAACATTGGAGAGTTTGGATGCTGACTTTCCCAAAATTCATCACTCATCACTGGTGTGGAGCAGCCAACGTCCACATCTTCATCTTCCATTTCTTCAATGCCAGCCTCTTCAGCTGTGAACTGAGGCATGGGCGAGGAGATGACAGGTGTTGAAGGGATCGTATCCACTTCAATTTCTTCATCAATCTGCTCTGACGAAGCAGCAAAATGATTTTCTTCATCAGATCCGCTAGGGATCTCATATTCTTCACCAAAAGGAACAAGGTCCTTTGATGGCATGGTTGAGATTGGAACAACATTAATGGGATTAGCAAATGAACTGGTCAAAGGCTTCATATTCTTCGGAGCTGAAGAATCTGAAGTAGCTGATGCTTTCCTTTTCTTCACTGCTGCACGCTCTGCAACCTTGGTCTTATTCACATCTGATGCAGATGGAAGAATCGGAGTTGGTGTTGGCGCAGGAGGAGCAGAAGAATCTGGTTGATTTTCTTCGGGCACAACTGATGCAGTTGCCCTGATTTCTTCAGTTTCTTCAGGCGCACCACAAGAGGATGCCCTGGCAATTTCTTTAGCGGCTGGAATGCAGTCATTAGCCCTGGAACTCACATTTTCTTCAGTAGCCTGATTTTCATCAGCGGTGCTGGCATGTTCTTCAGTCGGTTGAGCAGATGCTTCAGCCTGAAGAATTTCCGGTTGCGTTGGGGCAACAACATTGGAAGTGAACTGTTTAGTTATCTTTACAAATCTGACTTTGGCCCCCCCCCCCCCCCCCCCCCCCCCCCCCCCCCCCCCCCCCCCCCCCCCCCCCCCCCCCCCCCCCCCCCCCCCCCCCCCCCCCCCCCCCCCCCCCCCCCCCCCCCCCCCCCCCCCCCCCCCCCCCCCCCCCCCCCCCCCCCCCCCCCCCCCCCCCCCCCCCCCCCCCCCCCCCCCCCCCCCCCCCCCCCCCCCCCCCCCCCCCCCCCCCCCCCCCCCCCCCCCCCCCCCCCCCCCCCCCCCCCCCCCCCCCCCCCCCCCCCCCCCCCCCCCCCCCCCCCCCCCCCCCCCCCCCCCCCCCCCCCCCCCCCCCCCCCCCCCCCCCCCCCCCCCCCCCCCCCCCCCCCCCCCCCCCCCCCCCCCCCCCCCCCCCCCCCCCCCCCCCCCCCCCCCCCCCCCCCCCCCCCCCCCCCCCCCCCCCCCCCCCCCCCCCCCCCCCCCCCCCCCCCCCCCCCCCCCCCCCCCCCCCCCCCCCCCCCCCCCCCCCCCCCCCCCCCCCCCCCCCCCCCCCCCCCCCCCCCCCCCCCCCCCCCCCCCCCCCCCCCCCCCCCCCCCCCCCCCCCCCCCCCCCCCCCCCCCCCCCCCCCCCCCCCCCCCCCCCCCCCCCCCCCCCCCCCCCCCCCCCCCCCCCCCCCCCCCCCCCCCCCCCCCCCCCCCCCCCCCCCCCCCCCCCCCCCCCCCCCCCCCCCCCCCCCCCCCCCCCCCCCCCCCCCCCCCCCCCCCCCCCCCCCCCCCCCCCCCCCCCCCCCCCCCCCCCCCCCCCCCCCCCCCCCCCCCCCCCCCCCCCCCCCCCCCCCCCCCCCCCCCCCCCCCCCCCCCCCCCCCCCCCCCCCCCCCCCCCCCCCCCCCCCCCCCCCCCCCCCCCCCCCCCCCCCCCCCCCCCCCCCCCCCCCCCCCCCCCCCCCCCCCCCCCCCCCCCCCCCCCCCCCCCCCCCCCCCCCCCCCCCCCCCCCCCCCCCCCCCCCCCCCCCCCCCCCCCCCCCCCCCCCCCCCCCCCCCCCCCCCCCCCCCCCCCCCCCCCCCCCCCCCCCCCCCCCCCCCCCCCCCCCCCCCCCCCCCCCCCCCCCCCCCCCCCCCCCCCCCCCCCCCCCCCCCCCCCCCCCCCCCCCCCCCCCCCCCCCCCCCCCCTGTCTCGACCGAGACATAAAGATTGATATATTAGAAGCCTATATTTGGATATCGGAATTGTTCCGGGTGAAATCGGGGTTTTACCGGAGTACCGGGGGTTACCGGAACCTCCTGAGGGGCTCAATGGGCCTACTGTTGGGTTTCGTAGTAATTTCAAAAAAAATTCCTATGCACACGCAAGATCATGGTGATGCATAGCAACGAGAGGGGAGAGTGTTGTCTACGTACCCACGCAGACCGGCTGCGGAAGCGTTGACACAACGTAGAGGAAGTAGTCATACGTCTTCACGATCCAACCGATCAAGCACCGAAACTACGGCACCTCCGAGTTCGAGCACACATTCAGCTCGATGACGATCCCCAGACTCCGATCCAGCAAAGTGTCGGGGAAGAGTTTCGTCAGCACGACGGCGTGGTGACGATCTTGATGTACTACAGCAGCAGGGCTTCGCCTAAACTCGGCTACAGTATTATCAAGGACTATGGTGGCTGGGGGCGCCGCACACGGCAAAGGAATAGATCACGTGGATCAACTTGTGTATTTTCGGGGTGCCTCTGCCTCAGTATATAAAGAAGCCAAGGGGGAGGGGGGCGCCGGCCAAGAGGAGGGCGCAGGAGGAGTCCTACTCCTTCCGGGAGTAGGACTCCCCCCCCCCCCCCCCCTAGTTGGACTAGGATTCCCCGAGGGGGAAAGAGAGAGAGGGGGGCCGGCCACCTCTCCTAGTCCTAATAGGACTAGGGGAGGGGGGAGGTGCGCAGCCACCTAGGGCTGCCCCTTTCTCCTTTCCACTAAAGCCCATTAAGGCCCATATTGCTCCCGGGGGGTTCCGGTAACCTCCCCCCCCCCCCCCCCCCCCCCCCCCCCCCCCCCCCCCCCCCCCCCCCCCCCCCCCCCCCCCCCCCCCCCCCCCCCCCCCCCCCCCCCCCCCCCCCCCCCCCCCCCCCCCCCCCCCCCCCCCCCCCCCCCCCCCCCCCCCCCCCCCCCCCCCCCCCCCCCCCCCCCCCCCCCCCCCCCCCCCCCCCCCCCCCCCCCCCCCCCCCCCCCCCCCCCCCCCCCCCCCCCCCCCCCCCCCCCCCCCCCCCCCCCCCCCCCCCCCCCCCCCCCCCCCCCCCCCCCCCCCCCCCCCCCCCCCCCCCCCCCCCCCCCCCCCCCCCCCCCCCCCCCCCCCCCCCCCCCCCCCCCCCCCCCCCCCCCCCCCCCCCCCCCCCCCCCCCCCCCCCCCCCCCCCCCCCCCCCCCCCCCCCCCCCCCCCCCCCCCCCCCCCCCCCCCCCCCCCCCCCCCCCCCCCCCCCCCCCCCCCCCCCCCCCCCCCCCCCCCCCCCCCCCCCCCCCCCCCCCCCCCCCCCCCCCCCCCCCCCCCCCCCCCCCCCCCCCCCCCCCCCCCCCCCCCCCCCCCCCCCCCCCCCCCCCCCCCCCCCCCCCCCCCCCCCCCCCCCCCCCCCCCCCCCCCCCCCCCCCCCCCCCCCCCCCCCCCCCCCCCCCCCCCCCCCCCCCCCCCCCCCCCCCCCCCCCCCCCCCCCCCCCCCCCCCCCCCCCCCCCCCCCCCCCCCCCCCCCCCCCCCCCCCCCCCCCCCCCCCCCCCCCCCCCCCCCCCCCCCCCCCCCCCCCCCCCCCCCCCCCCCCCCCCCCCCCCCCCCCCCCCCCCCCCCCCCCCCCCCCCCCCCCCCCCCCCCCCCCCCCCCCCCCCCCCCCCCCCCCCCCCCCCCCCCCCCCCCCCCCCCCCCCCCCCCCCCCCCCCCCCCCCCCCCCCCCCCCCCCCCCCCCCCCCCCCCCCCCCCCCCCCCCCCCCCCCCCCCCCCCCCCCCCCCCCCCCCCCCCCCCCCCCCCCCCCCCCCCCCCCCCCCCCCCCCCCCCCCCCCCCCCCCCCCCCCCCCCCCCCCCCCCCCCCCCCCCCCCCCCCCCCCCCCCCCCCCCCCCCCCCCCCCCCCCCCCCCCCCCCCCCCCCCCCCCCCCCCCCCCCCCCCCCCCCCCCCCCCCCCCCCCCCCCCCCCCCCCCCCCCCCCCCCCCCCCCCCCCCCCCCCCCCCCCCCCCCCCCCCCCCCCCCCCCCCCCCCCCCCCCCCCCCCCCCCCCCCCCCCCCCCCCCCCCCCCCCCCCCCCCCCCCCCCCCCCCCCCCCCCCCCCCCCCCCCCCCCCCCCCCCCCCCCCCCCCCCCCCCCCCCCCCCCCCCCCCCCCCCCCCCCCCCCCCCCCCCCCCCCCCCCCCCCCCCCCCCCCCCCCCCCCCCCCCCCCATATTCCACCTCGATCATATCGTTGTAGTGCTTAGGCGAAGCCCTGCGTCGGTAGTACATCATCATCGTCACCACGCCGTTGTGCTGACGGAACTCATCCCCGAAGTTGTGCTGGATCAGAGCCCGGGGAGCATCATCGAGCTGTACGTGTGCTAAGAACTCGGAGGTGCCGGAGTAACGGTGCTTGGATCGGTCGGATCGGGAAGACGTACGACTACTTCCTCTACGTTGTGTCAATGCTTCCGTTGCGATCTACAAGGGTACGTAGATAACACTCTCCCCTCTCGTTGCTATGCATCACCATGATCTTGCGTGTGCTTAGGAATTTTTTGAAATTACTGCGTTCCCCTTCATATTTGAGTTACGAGTTTGGTGTACATTTGAAACAATGTGGAATAGTTTCGCAACTCACGCCACCCGGAACACCACAGCGTAATGGTGTGTCCGAACGTCGTAATCGTACTTTACTTGATATGGTGCGATCTATGATGTCTCTTACCGACTTACCGCTATCGTTTTGGGGTTATGCTTTAGAGACGGCCGCATTCACGTTAAATAGGGCACCATCAGAATCCGTTGAGATGACGCCTTATGAACTATGGTTTGGCAAGAAACCAAAGTTGTCGTTTCTGAAAGTTTGGGGCTGCGATGCTTATGTGAAAAAGCTTCAACCTGATAAGCTTGAACCCAAATCGGAGAAATATGTCTTCATAGGATATCCACAGGAGACTATTGGATACACCTTCTATCACAGATCCGAAGGCAAGAGTTTTGTTGCTAAGTTCGGAAACTTTCTGGAGAAGGAGTTTCTCTCGAAAGAAGTGAGTGGGAGGAAAGTAGAACTTGACGAGGTAACTGTACCTGCTCCCTTGTTGGAGAGTAATGCATCATGGAAATCTGTTTCTGTGACACCTACACCAATAAGTGAGGAAGCTAATGATAATGATCATGAAACTTCAGAACACGATACTACTGAACCTCGTAGATCAACCAGAGTGGTATGGTAATCCTGTTCTGGAAGTCATGCTACTAGATCATGATGAACCTACGAACTATGAAGATATGACTATGAGATTATGCAACTCCCGTTTACCGAAGGAACACTTTGTGTGCTACCAAACGTCACAACATAACTGGGTGATTATAAAGGAGCTCTACAGGTGTCTCCAAAGATAGATGTTGGGTTGGCGTATTTCAAGAATAGGATTTGTCACTCCGATTGTTGGAGAGGTATCTCTGGGCCCTCTCGGTAATGCACATCACATAAGCCTTGCAAGCATTGCAACTAATGAGTTAGTTGTGAGATGATGTATTACGGAACGAGTAAAGAGACTTGTCGATAACGAGATTGAACTAGGTATTGGATACCGACGATCGAATCTCGGGCAAGTAACATACCGATGACAAAGGGAACAACATATATTGTTATGCGGTCTGACCGATAAAGATCTTCATAGAATATGTAGGAGCCAATATGGGCATCCAGGTCCCGCTATTGGTTATTGACCGGAGATGTGTCTCAGTCATGTCTGCATTGTTCTCGAACCGTAGGGTCCGCACGCTTAACGTTACGATGACAGTTATTATGTGTTTATGCATTTTGATGTACCGAAGGTTGTTCGGAGTCCCGGATGTGATCATGGACATGACGAGGAGTCTCGAAATGGTCGAGACATAAAGATTGATATATTGGAAGCTTATGTTTGCATATCAGAAGTGTTCCGGGTGAAATCGGGATTTTACCGGAGTACCGGGAGGTTACCGGAACCCCCCGGGAGCTATATGGGCCTTAGTGGGCTTTAGTGGAAGGAGAAAGGGGCAGCCCAAGGTGGGCCGTGCGCCTCCCCCCTCCCCTAGTCATATTAGGACAAGGAGAGGTGGCCGGCCCCTCTCTCTCTTCCCCCCTCAAGGAATCCTATTCCAACTAGGATT
>JAAAWM010009673.1:0-26544 GCA_036873465.1 Thinopyrum obtusiflorum
TCGCCGTTGGCCACCTCGATGCTCAGCTCGTAGAGCTGCAGGAACTCCGCGGGGTCGGGGGTGCCGTCGTAGCGAGGAGGCAGATCTGGCTTGAACTTGCCCAGCCAGGCGACGCTACGCAGCTCGGGGGTGAAGGCCCGACAGTCGGCTGTGGTCACCGGGGCCCGTCTTGGAGGTGGAGCTTGGTCTTGACGCCCGCGCGCCGCTACGGCGAGCGGCGCGGGGCCTTGCCATGGCAAACGAACCTGGCGCGGCGGTGTGAGGAGTGGCAGAGCGTTCTCTTGTGGTCGAGGGACTTCTTGACATCTTCTTTCTTCACGCGCGGGCGCCGGACGCGGTGGGTCGCGCCGCGGAGCCGCATGCCTTGGCGCCAGGGCGCCGTCTTGGTGTAGAGGTGGTGGAGGCACTCCATGAGCTACATCGCCCATAGCTGGCGGAGGGCAAGGCAGAGAGAGGGACGGCGCAGGGGAGCCCCCTACGGCGCTGACGAGCTCGGCGATGCTGTCGAGCCAGTCCTCGTAGAGGTCGTCGACCGGGCGGTAGCGCAGGAGCGCGGCCCGTGCGTCCATGGGAGCGCGACGAGCGTGGGACAACGAACCAGCGGAAGTCGGTGATGGAGTGGCGGTGTGGCCGTGCCGCCGCACCGAGAGGTGCAGCGAGGACGCTTGCTGCTCGTTTCCCGCCGGGCCGGTGGCAGCGTTGGCGGCAGGCGACGGAGAGCGACGGGGTGGCCCGACGACAGGGGGCGTCTGAGCAACGCGGGTGGCGAGGGCAGCCCGGCGCTCGGCGCGGGCGTAGCGTGTGTCCGCCATGGAGACGACAAAGCGATGTGGCACGGAGCGATGGAAGGGAAGCTTCGGCGCACCCCTACCTGGTGCGCCAAATGTCGGATCTCGGGTTTCGGCAAAACCCTTGAGGTTCGAACTCTGGGGTGCGTGCGAAGTTCTTTCCCTCCTACCGATCCACGCCCTAGCTTGCTAAGATCTCGCGGACGAACTCAACGAACTCACAACACAAGAGACACAAGATTTATACTGGTTCGGGCCACCATTGTGGTGTAATACCCTACTCCAGTGTGGTGGTGGTGGATTGCCTCTTGGGCCGATGATGAACAGTACAAGGGGAAGAACAGCCTCCTGAGGTTGAGGTGTTCTTGTGCTTGGTGTGTGGCTAAGGATCAGATGAGATGCCTCTGAATGAGTTATGGCCTACGGTGGTGAATAGTTCTACTTATATAGGCCCTGGTCCTCTCCCCAAATATTGAGCGGGAAGGGAGCCAACAACAGCCAATTTGAAAGGGGACAACTAGTACAGCTTATCCTGACAAAAGCGGTCTTCGCCTGCAAAAGGCTCTGGTGGTGACGCCGCCTTGGGCTCCATGGTGACCTCCGTCTTGCCGTCCTGCTGGTCTTGGTCTCATTGCACTGATATGGAAACCTTTGCTTGACGCCTCGGTACTCCGCGCCTGCGCTTACCTCCTTAGCACCAAAGAGGAAACAAGGACGCTGCGCGCGCTGGCGCCCGCCTGATCTTGATCGTCATGGCTCACATCACGAGAACCTCGCGAGGTTTGCCTTGCCTTGATCTCTCCGCCCCTCACGAGCCAACCTGGTGAGGCCGCTCCTGAGGAGGTCTTGTGTCGCCCGCCTCGCGAGGCTTGGCCCCTCGCGAGGGTCTGGAATGCCTTGTTGATGAAGATGGGCCGTACAGGCCTGGTAGCACAGCCACGCCGTGGGCCGCAGGCAGGCAAGTCTGGGGACCCCCGTTCCCAGAACGCCGACAGTTCGTTCGTTAGCGCTTTTCTTTTTATTTTATTTTTTAGCCATGGACCTATCCGTGATTATTTTTATCGCAGATTAGCCCCTGATCTTCAAACCCTCGCAACTTTTTAACCGTTGATCCAAATCCAGTGAAACCAGCGCCAAAATCTTCGTCGCTAACCCCTCTTTCCTGTTAACCAACTTGAGCATGATTTTGACAATTTAAAATTTGGTTTCAAGAAGATTTGAATTCGAACTTCTTTTGATCGTAGTTTGAGTTTCGTAGGTCCGATTTGATTGATTCTTTTTGCAAATCGAAGCTCCTCTCTTGTATTTTCAGTTTGGACTTTCTCATCTGAGTTTTACCCTTGCATATATGCTTGAGTTCTTATGTATGCTATTGTTTGTTTGCCATATAATTTCCGGAGTGCGAAGCGTGCTACTACGAGTCACTAGGTTTTTCATATCGTCATCAAGGCAAGTAACACTTTGATCATATCCTTTATTACCCAGTTTTTATGCATTAGTTTCAACCCTCAAACATTACATGAGTAGGAACAGTTTAACATGAAGGTTTTGGGAAGTATTTGATGATGGTAGAACCTATTGTCCTTTTTATTCAAACCCTGGGAGTTACTTCTATGTTATGCTTATACTGCTATGCTACGCTCGTAGACGTGGTTTGGTTTGAGTGATTCATGACAGATGTGAGAGATTATTATGAACTAAGGGTTTATTTAAGGTGGCTACTTTAATACACATCTGGGTGGATTGTTTGTGGGCACCTAGGGAATCTAGTGTTGTCCAAGGAGATCCCGGGGAATCCGTGTGATCATCCTATGGTTCGCCACCCAGGCTCAAAGGGATCATAAGATTATTCATGCTAGAAACTTCCGTGTGCAGCCACAAGCCATTATGGGCTCTAGCATAGTTGAGTATGTTGTGTGACCTCTTTCAGTGGTAAACTAGCAGATGTAGGGGATGTAGGTGGTACGGTTTACCCGTGGAAAGAGTTAATGCTTCTGAAAGACTATGTCTCGGTCATCCGTTTCTCAATCACCATGTAGTGCGAGAAATTCAACGGAGGAGATCGAGTCTTGTGGGGAAAAGTGCGCAAACCTCTGCAGAGTGTACAAACTAATCATGGTTAGCCGTGTCCCCGGTTATGGACATCTTGAGTATCTAGTGCTTGAATTATTATGATGATCTCGTCACTTTACTTAATTAATTTGTTGGGTTATTGATTATTAATTTTGGGATTGAGATGGGGTTTCCATTGTCAATGTTTTCAACAAACATTGTAGTTAAATAAAATATATTCCTTTGCAGTAGGAAAAAAATGGCTTTACGCAAAAAAATGATAACCATAGAGCCTCCACCAGCCATATATGCATGTAGATATAGCTGTTATCTTGTTCATTGCTCTACAGTCTTATTTTGCCAGCATATTCCATGTGTTGACCCATTTCGGGCTGCAACGTATTATGTTGCAGACTTTTCAGACGAAGAGTAAGGTGCGCTAGGTCGTTGTCGTGCACTCAGCTATGCCGTTGGAGTTGATGGACTCATTTACCTTCGATGCTTCCACAGTTATCTTATTTAGATGGCCTTAAGCCATATTATTGTAATAAGTTCTCTTTTGAGACATTCGATGTAATAAGTGTGTGATTGCACTCTGTTATAAATCCTTCAAGTACTGTGTGTGTTAGCATTACCGATCCAGGGATGACACTTATACACAGAGATTTGACCGTCTGAGGTCGGATCGCTACATGTGCACCATATGCATTCCATGAATAACAATGCTCTACATATTTCTCATGATGCATTACACAATTTGAGTCTCCATTATGCTATACATAATAACAAACCTATCATGATGGATGACATGTTTCTATATCACGCACCTCATTTATTTAAGAATTGGATATCTTATGCTAACCAACACATGCACGTATGCATCATAATGGATGATGTGTACATATACTACGCACACACAATTTAACTTTGTCTTTGTTTTGCTTAGATACTCACATATACTCGTCAACCTCTCAATCCCAAGAGTTGACGAAACGAGCTCTTGAGTGCAACGACAATTTGGGATCCCATGGATTGTCCTTACCACCATTCTCTTCGCGCAACGACTTCGCACATTCCTTTTACTTGGCTCTCACACGGCTATGGGCTATTTACCACTTGTCACCCTATGCCCATACTATCATGTTCACTTTGCATGTTATGCTCATTACTATGCTTTTACCATGCATTTTGACCCATGCTTTGCATTACACATGATGATTGATTCTAATACTTGTATGTGTATTTGCAATCTTGGTGGAGATATTGCTTGTTATCGCCATGTTCTTTTGTGCCCAATGCCTATGATGATCCTTTGATCATATCTTGTTTTCATGCTTGTCGTATGTCATGCACATTACAAATGCCTATTATTTTCCCACATGACATGCTTGCCATGATTTCCTCTACTATGTTGCATCTTCGCACTACTAGTTTGCATGACATGATTGATATGCTTGCATATGTTGCATCACCGATGATTCATACTTGCTCATTTCATGCGGTTGATGGCATCCATTTCCTTGATTGCCAGATTGACTTGATTGCCTCACACATGATGAACAATTGCTATTTGCATTGTGCTGAGAGCCACACTATAATCACTACACCCCACGCACATTACGCTTGGAATGTCTTGCAATTTAGACACTTCATTTATTTTGGTGTTGTGAATGCTTCATATGTATACAATAGACCATTTGTTGAGCGCCTTACGCATGCCTGCTATGAGCTTGAGGTAGATGCTTATTCTCTTGACACACATATTTGCATCGTTACCTCAAATTTACATGCTTGTTTCCATGATATCCTTGATTTTGCTCAATTTATGTGCTTACATGACATGTCACAATCCCTTGTCACATCATATGTTATGCTTGATGACGACACTTGTTTGGTGAATCACCTCTTGAATGCTTGGTTTCGCACTAACGCTAACCACATTTGTTTTTCCAAGTGTTTGTTATACTTGCTCCTTTTGAAGGAATCACAAGATGGTGCGACATTGGAGAGTGCCCATTTCGAGCTTCAACATGATAAGTGCTTGGTGGTTGTCCACTTCTACACGGCGACACCCTGCCTTTTGCCATGGTGATGAAGATCATGATCCATGGACGGATCTCTCCCAAGGGGGGCGGGAGATGATGCGGAGCATCCCTCGTTCATCCCCATGGACGTTCCGTCACCACCGCAAGCACGAAGAGTACCAATGATAAGAGTCCGCGCACGCGTCATCAAAACCGAGGTTAACTCTTTCCTCTTCGAACTTCATTCGGATTCACATGAGAGTCGGGTTCTACCTCAAATGGATATACATTATGCATTCTTAGGTACCAAGGAGAAGACCGTGAGGAGGCACAGAGGGATCACCAAGTCCACATGGAGCCCCAAGGAGAAGAAGGAACTCCCAGACGCGGAACACCAGGGGCCTCGGGCCACCCCTGGTGCCCAGCCTCCTATGCCCCGGCTGCCCGGACCCCCGGCCCCAAAGGGCGCAACCCCGCACCCCCGGGTGCCCGCACCCCGACCACCGGGTGCCCGGCCACCTCCCAGGCGCCACCTCGGGTGCCCGACCCTCAACTCCGGGTGCCCGGTCTTCTACTCCCCGACGACCCTGGGTGCCCGGCCCTCAACCCCGCGTGCCCGGTCTTCTACTCCCCGACGACCCCGGGTGCCCTGACCACTTTACTCCGGGTGTCCGGACTCCACCAAAAGTGCATGCATGCATCTTGGGCTAAATGACCCTTGTACCCCCGTTTTCCTCTTATTTTGTCCCTAGACTATAAGTACTCTTCCCCTAGCTCATTAGAGAGGATAGCAAAGCATTTGATGGACAAAGAGAGAGCTTTGCTCATCTTCCTCCTCTTGGAGATCAAGCCCTCCTCTTGGAGAAGGATCCCCATCATAGGATCATCAAGACCTCTTTCGTCATAGGATTGGGATGAACTAGTTACCTCTTGTATCTTATTGTGTTGGATTTGGACCTTTGTATCTCTCTTTGTGTGATTGGATCTAGCACATGTGTGATTGGATCAAGTCAATTTGAGTGTTCCTCTTGTTTTCCCCCTTTGTGTTCTTCTTGTTCTTTGGGATTTCCCCTCCAATTCGTGAAAGATCTCCATCTAGGGTTGCACCCTGCAACAGCTCGCCATCATCTTTTCCACCTGTTGATCAACATTTGCTGAAATTTATCATGAAGCTCCTTCTTCATCATGTTCTCCCAGTCAATCTTGTCAGCTTGTGATCCTGCCATGGTTAGTAGCAATATAAAGACACAAGAATATGATCCTACATCCTACGAAAAGGTGGTGGTGGTAGGGTGTCACAAATCCGTCAAGCAAATCTCAAATTCTTACCAGTTCTTTCCCAACAGCAGGTGGTGATCAGCAACCGTTGTAGTCAAAACTCTCAAAGCATGAACAGAGTGATTGCCAGGTGGTGTCAAATGCATGATGTAGATGTATGTGGAGCTGGAAAGGCTTACAATATGGTAGCAAAAATGTCAGCAATAAGTAATTCAGAGATGCAAACTTGAATACACGATCAATGATGGTACTGTGCTGGTCCTAGGCTAGACCGTGCTAGAGACGCGAGCCTAGAACACTAACAAAATCACACTGCGGCATAGAAACAAGGGAAAAGCACACTCTGGAAAAAAATTGCGCTCTTTTTTTTTGCACTCTTTTTTTGGCGCTCCTTTTTTTTGCCGAAAATCACTACATTGGCGAGTGTCTCAAAACTCTTCCGAAGTCAAAATAACAGGATAGGCGTGAATTTTTTTTGACTATTTTTTTCGGAAATCAAGGCAGCAATGACCAAAAAGTGCGATAAAAATAAGTATGATGGCACGTGTCTCAAAAGACTCAGAAAAGCCTAAAAACAGGCTAGGGAAAAAATTCACCTACTGAAATTTTGGCCTAAAAACTGCCCGAGGGTCTCCAGACTTTTTTTTCGAAACCTACTCAGGCAACGAAACATGATGCAGAGCATCCTACGAACATCTCCATGTCGAGAGTTCATTTAGCTAGTGACATGCATGACATCTACTTCACATACATAAAGGTGAATCATCTCCTTTACACGTGCTCACTTGACCCCTTCGAGGATGGTATACTACTTGACACTTCTCCCGTGTGCATGCATAGGTATTATTGGAGCACCACGGATGATGAGGAGGAGTGCGAGCACAAGTGTACAACTACACCATCCACGAGGGAAGCGTGGAAGAGAAGGAAGAAGAAGCATTGACAAGCTTCTGGAAAGCCCGGGACCTCCGGCCTCCTGCCCGGAACTTTCGGCCATCCCGGAAATTCCAGCACTGCCGCACCGAAGTCGTCCAGAGCGTGCCAACTCTCTAGATAGCCCGGACCCTGCCCGAACCCTCGCCCGGAACCTCCAGCGCCCAGACCTTCCAGCCGTCCCCGGAACTTCCGGCCCTGCCTGTGCGCAGACACTCGGGCCGAAGCCCATGTACCCTTTTGCCCCTCACTTACCCCTTGGTGGCTACCACTATATATACTCATCCCCCTCCTTCATTCTAGGGTTAGAAAAGTAGTAGCTCGTTTGAGATAGAGCTTTGCTCTCCACTTGATCCCTTCTCCATCGGAGTTCATGACCTCTATAGAGAAGATCCCCCAAGTGGATTCAAGACCCCTCACGAGAAGACCCCTCAAGACCACCTCACGGAGAAGAACTTGCTAATTGTATTGTCCTTTGTTGATCGTGGATCGTGTATCTATTTGTGTTTCGAGGATCTAGCACATGGGTAATTGAATCTTGTTTGTTTGAGTGATTCCTCTCGTGTTTCCCCTCGTGTTCTTCGCGGGATCCGCTCCAATCATGAAAAATCGGGCATCTAGGGTTCTACCCTACATCATCTTGGTATCATGAGCCACGTTGATCATGAATTTGGAGCCCCTACCCCCACTTTCTAGTCTTATTTTGCTTGATTTTGTCCTAAATTTCGAAAATCCCCACCAAAAATAGCCCCCAATTTTTTTTAGATTTCTTGGTTTGGATTATGTTTTGTTGATTTTGATCCATGGATTTGTTATGTTTCAAGTGGACCTAGCCTTCCCCATCTTTTCCCCCATTTGCATCCATGAAATCTTCTCAATTTTGCCCCAGGAAATCCTTTTTTCCACCCCCGTTCTTACATCTGGAATTTAGCGTTCGTCCAGGAAGAAATTCCACCAGCCGCGGAACTTCCGGACTCCCCCGGAACTTCCGTCCTTACCCCGGAACTTCCGTGCTAACCAGAGAGTTTACCAAAAAGACCCCGACTTCCCCCAGACTTTTTCCGCGACCCCCGGAACTTCCATCCACCCCCGGAACTTCCGGCCTAACCGGAAACTTCCCCAAAATTTCAGCATCAGCCTCTTTCACCGTTTTCATCATAACTTTTCACTTCGAACTCCGATTTGAGTGTTCTTTGGCTCGTTTTGAAGCTATCAACGTGCCCAAGTTCCTCACCTTGGTTTCACCACCATTTGACTCCATAAAAGGTTTGGAACTTTGGCATCTTTGCCTAGGCCTTCCACCATATCATCCGCAATACCACCATAGCCTTCCGCAACCTAACCCATTTTGATCCCCATAGCATCTGTGGTTGCTTGAGTTGTGATTTGAGTCTCCTAAGGTGCTTTGGCTACTTAGGGACGGTTACTTCTTCATCAACCACCACCATAACTACCGCATAACCTTGCCCACCATACACTTCCGCCACCTCAAATTAACCAAATTTTGTTTGAGCTTGTCCGAGTTGTGGTTTATGTCTACTAAGGTGTTTCGGCTACTTAGGGACGGTGAATTAAACTCCGACACCGTGTATAGTCCGCCGCCATAACCTCCACTTCTGCATTGCGCACTCCAAAACCCCATCATTGCATTTCCGCAATCTTATTGAGCTTCCGAAACCACCACCGTATTCCGCTACCACCATTTGACATTTGCCGTTTGAGATTTTGAGTTCGCGGTTTTTTCGTTTCCTAAGGTGTTTCTAACTAGGAACAGTTCTACATCAAGAGCACCGCCTCTCATCATCACCACGGACTCGTCATCAACAACGACCACTTCTGATGAGGACATCAATACCATTGTTACACCCACAGCCCCTACTGCTACATATACTGGACCAATTACTAGAGCTCGCGCACGCCAATTAAATTATCAGGTACTTTCGTTTCTTGGTAATAATTCTAATGTTCATGAGAATATGATGCTGCCTAAATTGGATACATTTGTTTTGCTTACAAATGAAGGGCCTGGCATGGATAAGAGGGATGAACACTAGAGCAAGACCAAGCATGGAGATGATGGCATGCGCAAGGGGAACAAGAACGGAGTTACAAGTGATGATTTCCGGCCTTTGAAGCCACCATAAGGAGTGCATGAAGCCTTGGACAAAATATATAAGATGCCACTTCATAAATTCCGTCCAGAGGCTATTCTAGGTGCTGCGTCACCTTATTATTGGGCCAGGCCCATGTCATTTCAAAATACTTAAGTATAGGCTATTTTTAGAGTCCGTATGTGTGGGGAAACAAGAGTTAGAGTTGGTTTCGGACCCCTCCTCCAAGGGCCACGAAATTCCCCCCTCTTCCTCCATATATACAACCCTTAGGGCATCGTTTAGACTTTGTTTAGATTAAAAGTTCGCCATAGCTGCAACTTCGCGTACTTTGTTTGTGTTCAACGACCAGACCAAGACGTCACAGAACCCCACCTTCATTAATAAAGCTTTCCTCTTATATTTGCAATATCCAGATTGCAATTTCAGTTTCTTGCTTGCAGGAAATAGGCCTTCATGGTCAGGTTGATTGTGCTCTGGCATGGTCAATAACCCCTCGGAGTTGGTTTAGCGATTGCTAAGGCGCGACGTCCTTGCACGATCGTAGTTGGATCATCAAAGTCTACTCCACCAAAAATGATAGCCACCATCTGATCGAAAGATGGGACACCTTTGCCTCTATCAACTTTACCATTTTGACACCCTAACCGTAAGCAAAAACGGTAACCTCCATGTCATCTTGGTATCGTGGTATCCATTCATTGTACATTCTTCTTGCCATATTATTGATAACCCCTGGCCCATTTTGCGTCACTTGCCTATCAAGACTAGCCATTTGAGTATTGCCAGCAATGTTACTTGTGCACATTAGTGATCATCGATCTACACCTTCCATTGCACACATACCATATCATATATGTATCATCTTGGTATCACATCATCCCTTGTGTCACAAGATTGTTCCCTCATATACACAATTGCTATCGTGGTTTGTGCATTTCGCATTTTGGCCATATAAAAAAAAGAATAAGCTTTTAAGCAAAGAAGCTTGTAAGAATGTGCCATAGCATCAAAGCACATTGCATACGATTATCATATCCGATCATCTTGGATCATCTTGAGAGGAACACCGGAACATCAGACATATATAGCATACTTGGGATAGAAGTCATTGCATTTTTGTCTCTTATAGGTTGTGCACAAGTGTCATATCCGCCTATTGAGCAATCGAGCTAGTGTATCTCTACTGTTGTGCAACAAGAGCATTTTCTGTGGATTCCACATTTTGAGCTCGTTCCTTGGTTGCATGACCCCACTTATCTATCCATGTGTGTGTTTCTGTGTGCCATTCATTGCTATTGGTCTACTTGTTGCACTTGCGAATTTGTGAATCTCTTTCAACATTATTGACTCTTGCTAACATTTTGCATCAAATTTTTGTGCTACTATCCTCACCAAGCTACTCCATAAGCCTTACTTGTGTAGGTGTGAGAGTTGACAAGATCAGGTACCAATTGTGCTATTTCCATGTTACATTATTGAGTGATTATTGATCCATCTTCAACATTGGTTAAGGTACATTTGGTCTAGTTCTTCTCTTTCTCCCACTCACATTTGCTCGAGTCTTGTGATGGATAGGCAAGGCATTTCACATTCGGTCTACAACAACAACAACGAGTTCGATGCCACGGAAAACTCCACCGACGCCAAGATGGATGCTCAAATGGAGGAGATCAAAGCCCTCATCAAGTCCTACAAGCGATCTTCCTCGTCTTCGAGAAGACGCTCAAGTGCACATGCTTCCGAGCTACCATCCCCGGCAAGGTCACATCAGCATCGACACCACCACCGACAAGAACGTGAAAGTCAAGAGATCAACACCAACAACCGCTCAATGACTTCACCATCTCCCTTGGCATCTTGGCCAAGCGACTTCAAGGCATCTTCGCCTACGGACATACGGCATCTTCACCAACAAACACCTCAAGAGTACACTCAAGAGAAGCTCCCCAAGCTCAAGTCTGCGACTTCCACGAGCTACTATGACCACAAGATTCCTTTCTATGGGACTCAAGAACCCAAGGAGTATCTCGAGTGGGAGCGCCTGATGGATGACTACCTCCAGCTACATCAAGTTCCTCCCGAAGATCAAGTGAAGTGCGCTACAATGAACTTCCACGACTACGCATCGACATGGTGGCTTCACACACCTTTGGAGAGCTACGACATGAGTTGGACCAAGACAAAGAAAGCTATGTGGCGAGAGTTCGCGCCTCCAACCTACACGGAACAACTTCAACGCCAATTGGAGAACACCATACAAGAATCCAAGTCCCTCGACAAGTACTTCAAGGAGATGAAGGAAGCCTTGCGACGAGCCGACATGTACAACCCATTTGGATGAAGTTCCACTTCATGATGGGATTGAACAATGACATCTCCAAGATTATCTTCCACGAGAACTACAAGTCCCTCGACAACCTCTACATTGGTGCTCTCAAGGCAGAAAAAGAACACATGAAGGCCAAGACTTCTTCGCCCCAAGCTCACTCCGCGACAACCAAGCTCCATGAGATCGAGCATGAGGATAGTACCACCAAGATGTCCAAGGCCTACGAGCTCCAAGAAGACACTCCCAATTTTGACTTCACCGCTATCCCTCTTTGTGGCATTAATGATGCTGAGTCTACTTTGACTCGTTTTCAAGATGGTGCGGCGATGACTACGACTACGGAGCCATTCAAGGACCAAGCTTTGGAGGCGAATGACATGGTGACGAGCAAGGATGATTCTTCCATCTTTGGAGGAGAGAGTGATGATGTGCCATCTTCGGCCTTCATCCATGGCGACAATGACGAGATGGTTGAGCATGGGATTTTCCCTTCGACCATGGCGACGTATGATGACTTGAGTGACTTGTGCCACCATATTGAGAGTGAGAGCGAGTTCACCACTAGCCCCATATACGATGTGTTCCCCAATTCCCGTGTGAGGAGAGCCACAACCCCCATCACTTAAGTGAGATGAGTGACTCCACCATATGTGACTTTGAGTGCGCCTATTTTGAGGGAGTGGGTGAGTCATCACATAGAGAGAGTGAGATAGTTCATAGGTCTTGTGAGGCCATTTGCATTTCTAACAACTTGACCTCTACCTCTATTGTGTCTTCTCATTTGGTGCTAGGTCCCATATATGATGACGTGCCGATCCTTGATGACTTCGTCCTCCCTTTGGACAAGACAATGACCATGGTGGAATATGATGCACCCCCACATGGTTCCATCAAGATGATGATATTGACCACCATTTGGTTTTTCCCACCTCACCTACACCACTTGAGTGGAATGAAAAAGGTAACATAGGTGATGGTGATGCTATTGTCGCACTAGTGGACTATCCTGAAATTGATTGCTTGCATGATGTTGATCAACATATCACCATGCTTCATGCTAGTGTGACTTCCCCATGCAATGATTTACCCATTTATGACATGTTTGATGATTGCCATGTGGAGTCTATTAGTTGTGATGCCATGTTACATAGGATTTCTTGTGACAATTCTCTAGGTCACATCATGTTTGACAATCCGCTTGACTTGTCGTATGCTATGCATGAGATCAATCATATGTCATATTTGCAATCTCATAGTAGTGACTATGCATATGCCATTAAAATTAACCCAATTTGCACATATGGCATAGATGACAAGCCCATGGTTATTGGCATTTGTTTTTCTTGTGATGATATTGATATGCTCCCCTTGCATCATTTATCCCATATGCCATGCCATGAACACCTAGCTTCGGATATGCATTGTTTTGCATGTTTTCCATTTTCTCCATATGTTGTTTCCGATATTGCTCATGAGGAGACCCCCCATAGTTTGCTCATACATTTTAGGAGATTGCGATGCATCCCATGCATTGCATAATTGCCATCATTGTGTGCACCATATGCATCCCACGAATAACAATGATATTATTGTGCCACACACTTGCTATAATTGCATGCTCAATTTGTGTCCCCCTCATGTCATACATAACAACTATTCATTCATGATGGATGGCATGTTTTTATACCATGCATCAAATTTCTTTGAGCATTTCTTATCTTGTGCTAACTCACACGTGCACATACACATCATGATGGATGGTGTTTACATTTACCACGCACACAATTTCTTTGGTTTTTGTCTCTTTTGTGTAGGTACCCATGAATACTTGTCAACCTCACAATCCTATGAGTTGACAAAACGAGCTCTAGAGAGTAATGATGACTTGGAATCACGTGGATTGGCTTTCACACCATTCCCATTGTGCAAAGACTTCACGCATTTCTTCTACATGGCCCTCGCATGGTTATGGGTTATTGTCCAATACATATTCTATGCCCATCTTGCCATGTTCACCTTGCATGATATGCCCATTCCTATGCCTTTGCCATGCATTTGTGATCCATGCTTTGCATTACACATGATGATTGATTCTCATACTTGTATGTGTATTTGCAAGCTTGGTGGAGATATTGCTTGTTATTCCATGTTTGCTTTGTGCCACATGCCTATGATGATACTTTGATCTTGCTTTGTGTTCGTACTTGCAATATGTCATGTACATTTCCTATATCCACTATTTGCTCACATGACATGATTGCCATGATTTCCTCTAGTGTGTTGCATCTTCGCTCCACAAGTTTGCACGACTTGATTACTATGATTGTTTGCCTTGTTGTATCACCGATGATTCATACCTGCTCGTTTGATGCGGTTGATGACAACCATCTACATGCTTTGCACATGATTGTTATTGCTTCTTGTCATATATCTCCATGTGTTGCCTCTCTCATGCTAGATGATTTGACATGTATTGAGTGAAACAATGCTTTTAGTCTTGCTAATGAGATTGCCCCCATAGCATTCTCACATATATTTGGAACTTTTGACATATTTATTGTGAAGCATGCTTGTCTTACTTCTTTGCACCATATACCTAGTGCCATGAATATAGCCATTATTGCATCATACTATTCATGCACTTGTGCTACTAATGGTTGTGTGCAATATAAGAGAACCATCATGATGGATGATATGTTCATCTACCATGCGCATACGATCTTTCCTTTTGTTTTTTGCATGTGTAGGAAACTTGGACTTCGTGTGAACTTCCATGTCACATGAGTTGACAATCCGATCTCTTGAGAGCGAACCACCTTCTACCACGACGATTCTACATCGCACTTGCTTGTGCTTCAGCGTTGTGAAGAACGCACAAGGACATGCCTTCAAGGTGACATCTTTCTTGAGCATGAATATTGTGGATCCTACTACTCGTGTTGTTTGCACCATGAGACTTATTGTTCATCTTGGACCACTTGATTGCACGCATGTTCGAGATATTGCTTACACTCATGATTGTCACATTGCCATGCTTCATGATATATATGCCTTGTGTGTTGCATCCAATTCTTGGATTACTTGCTCCTATCATACACTTGGTTGTAACAATGTAATTTCTTCACATATGCCATGTCCCATTTCTTGTCACATGATTGACTTGATTGCCTCACACATGATGAACAATTGATCTTTCTATTGTGTTGAGTGCCACTCGATTTTCACTACACCCTATGCACATTATGCTTGGATTGTCTTGCACTTGACCCATGTGTTTAGACATATCATCTTCTTTGGTGTTGTGAATGATTCATATGCCAACCATCGACCATTTCGTGAGCACTTTATGCATTCTCGCTATGAACTTAAGGTGGATGGTTGTTCACTTGTCACACATATTAGCTTCTCTACCTCCCATTTGCATGATTATTTCCATGATGTCCTTGATTATGCTCAATTCATATGCTTCCATGACATGCCACAATCCTTTGTCACACCATATGCTATGCTTGATGACAACACTTGTTGGGTGAATCACCTCTTGAATGATTGGTTTTGCACTAATGCTAACCACATTTATTTTTCCAAGTGTTTTTTGTCCTTGCTCCTTTTGAGGGAACCACACAACGGTGCGACATTGGAGAGTGCCTATTTCGAGCTTCGAGATTATGAGTGCTTGGTGATTGTCCACTTCTACACAGCGATGCCATCTCTTTCCCATGGTAATTTGGTTTTTGATCCGAGGTTGGATCTTTCCCAAGGGGAAGGGGATGATGCGGAGCATCCTACCAACATCACCATGTCGAGAGTTCATTCGGCTAGTGACACGCGCGACATCTACTTCACATACATAAAGGTGAATCATCTCCTTTACACGTGCTCACTTGACCCCTTCGAGGATGGTATACTACTTGACACTTATCCCATGTGCACGCATAGGTGTTATCGGAGCACCATGGATGATGAGGAGGAGTGCGAGCACAAGTGTACAACTACACCATCCGCGAGGGAAGCATGGAAGAGAAGGAAGAAGCAGCATGGACAAGCTTCTGGAAAGCCCAGAACCTCCGGCCTCCTGCCCGGAACTTACGGCCATCCCGGAACTTCCGGCACCGCTGCACCAAAGTCATCCAGATCGTGCCAACTCTCTGGATAGCCCGGACCCTGCTCGGACCCTCGCCCGGAACCTCCGGCGCCCAGACCTTCCGGACGTCCCCGGAACTTCCAGCCCTGCATGCGCGCAGACACTCGTGCCGAAGCCCATGTACCCTTCACCACTCACTTACCCCTTTGTGGCTACCACTATATATACTCATCCCCCTCCTCCATTCTAGGGTTATCAAAGTAGTAGCTCGTTTGAGATAGAGCTTTGCTCTCCACTTGATCCCTTCTCCATCGGAGTTCACGACCTCTACGGAGAAGATCCCCCGAGTGGATTCAAGGCCCCTCATGGGAAGACCCCTCAAGACCTCCTCACGAAGAACTTGCTACTTGTATCGTCCTTTGTTGATCGTGGATCGTGTATCTCTTTGTGTTTTAAGGAGCTAGCACATGTGTAATCAAATCTTGTTTGTTTGACTGGTTCCTCTCGTGTTTTCCCCTAGTGTTCTTCGCGGGATCCGCTCCAATCATGAAAGATCGGGCATCTAGGGTTCTACCCTACATCAAAACATGAATCGGAAAATAGATGGATCTCGAAAACAAACCTAAAATGAAAAGAGATCTGAGTTGTGGTGGATATATGTTGGTAGGATATGGCAGCAGTGGTGGTATATGGCAGTGGTGGTGGTATATGGTAGCGCTGGTGGTATATTGTAGCGGTGGTAGGATATGGCAGTGGTGGCGGAATTTGGCAGCAGCGATGAAGATGGTGCGGCGGCGGCGTGACAAACTATGACAGAAGTCGAAACTCTAAAGGACTAGATGCTAAGACCAGCAACTCGACACGACGATGCAACCGCAAATTCAACAAAGCAAAACCCTAAAAAGGTTAGGCAAAGGCTCAGATTGGTTCGGATATGATGAACTAACCCTAATTTTTGTGGCTTTTTCGTGGACTGTAGGTATGAAGAACAGACTCGATCTAAACTATGAAAAACTGGAAAATCTCAATGAACAACCTGGAGATCTGATACCACTTGATAGAGGCGAAGGTGTCCTGATGTTTTGATGCGATAGCTATCGTTTTCTGTGGGAGTCGACCTTGATGATCCGACTACGGACGTGCGAGACGTCGTGCCTTAGCAACCCTAAACCAACTTTCGAGGGGTTATTGACCATGCCAGAGCACGATTAACCTGACCACGAGGGTCTATTTCTTGCGAGCAAACAAAGAACCAGAAAGGAACTGAGATTGCAATCTGGATATTGCGAATATAAGAGGAAAGCTTTATTGATGAAAGTGGGGTTATGTGACGTCTTGGTCTGGTCATTAAACACAAACAAAGTACGCGAAGTTGCAGCTATGGCAAACTTTTAATCTAAACAAAACCAAAAGTCTAAACGACACCCTAAGGGTTGTATATATGGAGGAAGAGGGGGGATTTCATAGCCCCTTGGAGGAAGGGTTCGAAACCAACCTTAACTTTGTTTTCCCCATACATACAGACTCTAAAAACAGCCTATACTTCAGTATTTCGAAATTACCTGGGCCTGGCCCAATAATAAGGTGATGCAACACCTATAATAGCCTCTGGACAAAATTTATGAAGTGGCATCTTGTATATTTCGTCCAAGGCTTCATGCACTCATAATGGTGGCTTAAAAGTCCTGAAATCATCACTTGTAACTCCATTTTTTCCCTTGTGCATGCCATCATCTCCATGCTTGATCTTGCTCCAATGTTCATCCTTTTGTCCAAGCTAGGCCCTTCATTTGTAATCAAGACAAATGTATCCAATTTAGGCAGCATCATATTCTCATGAACATTAGAATCATTACCAAGAAATGGAAGTACCTGGTAATTTAATTGGCGTGCACGAGCTATAGTAATTGGTCCAGTATTTATAGCAGCAGTAGCTGTGGGTGTAACATTGATATTGATGTCCTCATGAGACATTGGAGTGATTCTTTGCTGCACTTTGCGGGTTTTTTATGTGATCCAATTATGTTAATGATGTTGAGAGATTGCACTAGCGAAAGTATGAACCCTAGGCCTTATTTCTAAGCATTGAGACACCATTTTGCTCGCCTTTTGTTACTTGCTATCTTGTTGTTTTTAATTGTTCAGATTAAAAAAGCCTATTTCTACCATCCATATTACACATATATCATCCCTCTTCGCCGAACTAGTGCAACTATACAACTGACAATTATATTGGGTGTGTTGGGGAGACCAGAGACTACTTGTATTTGGTAGCAGGATTGAGAGAGAACCATCTTCATCCTACACCTCCCATGGATTGATAAACCATAGGTCGTCCACTTGAGGGGAATTTTTTGTCGTCCTACAAAACTCTGTGCTTGGAGGCCCAACAAAATCTACAAGAATAAAACAGCATAGTAGACATCAAGCTATTTCTTGTGACGTTGTCGGGTAGGTGTGTTCTTAAGGTATCTTCTTTATATTTTGCAATTGAACCTTTTAGTTTCTTGTTTATTTGCTAGTTTATAAAAGAAAAGTGCAAAAAAATGGTAGTGAAGTTGCATCAAATTCTTTATCTTTATGAAGTGTTTCTTGCAAATATGGATTCTGATAGAGACAAAGGTTTCGCGATGTTTCGATGAGATAGCTATCATTTTCTTTGGGAGTCGACCTTGATGATCCGACTACAAACGTGCGAGACATCGCACCTTAGAAATCGCTAAACCAACTTCCGAGGGGTTATTGACCACGTCGGAGCACGATCAACCTGACCGCGAGAGTCTATTTCTTGCGAGCTGTAAGTGCATCTAGTGCCACCCTTAGTTGCTTTTGGAGTATTGACGACAAACTTGGTTGAGGGACTAATGTGTTTGTGAGAATTGCAGGATAACACAGGTAGTAGTCCCATATTGATTCGGTTTACCTACCAGAGATGACCCCTAAAAATGTGTGAAGACATTGAAGACAATGGTGGTCTGTGAAGATATTCACAGTGAAGATTATGACATGAGAAGACATTCACATGAAGACTATGGAGTGTGAAGACAGAGTTGTTTCGTAGTTTCCTTTTCTTCTTTGTTGAGTCATAGGAACCACTGTACTGTTAAGTGGGGTCCAAGTGAACAAAGTCAGAGTGACTGATGTGATGCTCAACCAAATCCTATGTCTTCGAGCAAAGACAATGAGAGCAAATCTTATCCAGAGCTGGATGAGTCAGCTGGATGAGTCAGCTTTACTTGTAGCCCAAGTCAAGTTGCCGCGCGTGTTTGAAATCTAACCGTTGGGCACGTGTCAGTTCCTTAGTGACCCAGGGTCATTTCGGACAAATCAGGTCGGGTTGCCTCCTGGCTATAAATAGCCCACCCCCTACACCATAAATTGGCGGCTGCTCAGAGTTAGTGCACGGCTTTTGTCATTTGAGAGCAACCCACCTCCGAAGCATTTGAGAGAGAGATCCTTGCGAGGACAAAGCCCAAAACACCCAAAGCCAAAGAGTGTTAGGCATCACTGAAGTCTTTCTGTCCGCGTGATCTGAAGACTTGTTACACTTGAGGACTGTGAATCCTCCAGCCGATTAGGCGTTGCGTTCTGAGCATCCAAGAGCCATTGTGGATTGCTAGTGAACGAAGTCTGTGAAGGTTTGGAAGTCTACCTTGAAGACTTACCAGAGTGATTGCGTGAGGACTGTGTGTTCTTAGCTCAAGGGGAATAAGGTGAAGACGCGGTCTTCTGAGTTAAATCTCAGCCTCCCTAACCAGACGTACAGTTGTCACAACAACTGGAACTGGTCTACCAAATCCTTGTCCTCACCGAGCAACTGGTTCTATCCTTCCCATCTCTTTACTTTACAGTTTGTCTTCATGAAGTCATTGCCTGCTTGCATGATCTGATTGTCTTCACTGTGTGAAGACTATTGCTGTCTGGCTTCAGACTATCTTCCACCCTGATCCATACTACCTAGTTGCTGATAGTCTTCGTGCTTTCACTTCATTACTTACTTGACTATGGCTTGCCTAGTGTAGTCTACCTTCTGCTGCATATCAATAGGTTCATTTCTACTGTTTGTCTCCAAAGCCCCCGTGTTTTGAAGACTTCCATAAAAATCGCCTATTCACCCCCCTCTAGTCGATAACTAGCACTTTCAACTGGTATCAGAGCAAGGTGCTCCCTTGTTCTGTGTGATTCGGTTTAACCACCTGTAGTTTTAGCTATGTCGACTGCAGGGATAATCAAGGTCTTCGCTGCGTGCCCTGTCTTCGATGGCACTGATTACCCCTACAGGAAGAATAAGATGCGCATGCATCTTGAAGCCATTGATGTCGACCTCTGGTATGTCGTCAAGAACGGCGTTCCCAAGGTTGGTGAAGGTGTCACCACTACTGATGTCAAGAGGTTCATTCAACTGGACTCAACCGCCAAGAACATCATCTGTGGTCATCTGACCAAAGGACAGTATGGCCGTGTGAGTGCTCTAGAAACTGCGAAGCTAGTCTAGGACTGGCTTTCCAAGGTCAACGAAGGCGTCTCAACCCAGAGAGACTCAAGAATTGATGTTCTTCACAACCTCTTCAACCGCTTCAAGAGTAACAACAATGAGAATGTCCAGCTCACATTTGATCACCTCACTAATATCACAAATGAGCTTCGTGCTCTCGGCGCCACTGAGATCACCAAGCACGAAATTGTCAAGAAGCTTTTGAGATCACTTGACAGCTCATTCGATACCCTGGCCCTGATGATTCAAGAACACCCTGACTTCAAGACTCTCGATCCGTCTGACATACTTGAGTGGCTCAACACACATGAGTTCCAGTTATCTGAGAAAAGAGATATCTATGGTCCCAACTGTGGCCGAACTCGCGCTTTGAAGGCAAAGGTTGTTTCCTCATCTGAAGAAGAATCTGACTGCAGTTCTGAGGATCCTGATGACATTGGAAAGGAGCTCATTATGCTTGTGAAGAAGTTCCAGAAGTTCACCAAGAAGAAAGGCTTCAGAAAGTCTTCAAGATCCAGCTCAAGAAATGATGAAGCTTCCACTCGTGATCACAAGAAGAGAACATGTCACAAATGCAAGAAACCTGGTCACTACATCTCCAAATGTCCACAGTGGGACAATGAGACCAAGAAGAAGAAGAAGAGCAAGGAATATGATTCTAATGACAAGAAGAAGAAGAAATCCTCAAAGTCTTCTTCCAGGTCTTCGTCGAAGTCTTCATCACACAAGAAGAGCTCATCTAGCAAGGCTCGTGCATTTGTTGGCAAGGAGATGGATTCAGAGGAGGAGTCTGCTTCTGCGGAGGCTGAGGTGGAGTTTGAAGAGGAATCTGATTCAGGCGTGGCAAGCCTGGCTCTAGCTTCAGCGTATGTCGCCAAGTCCATCTTCAACACTGAAGACAATGGCCCCGTCACCTACTGCTTCATGGCACGTGGTGCCAAGGTAAACTCACGCGATGCTTACTTTCAAACATCAAGTGAAGATGACTCTGAATGTGAATCCAAACCTAGCTACAAAACACTTGCTAAAATTGCAACTGAACAACAAAATGCTATGGAACATATTCAAAAGTTGCTAGACCAAAGCGATGACCTGTTGGACGCGGAAATGACCCAAACTCAGTCCTTAATTAAAGACATTAAAAATCTTCATGTTAAGTACGAAGAACTTGAAAGTCGTCATGAAACGCTCTCAACTACTCATGAAAAGCTCTCCTATGATTATCTTCAAAGGAAGCAAGAGCTTGAGAACTTGAGATTGGCTCATGAAGATGTTCAAAAGGAGAATGAGTCACTCCGCGCTCAACAGACCAGTTCTGCTCAGGAAGGATTTGAACCACCATGTCTAAAATGTCTTAAGCGTGACAATGCTGTCTCTGTTGCTGAATGTTCTACTGCTGCTACTGTTGCAATATCTTCAACTGCTGATGTGGTAACTAACCCCTCTGTTGAGGATACCACCACTATTGCTGATGAGAATGCCAGGTTGAAGACATTGCTAGAGATAGGAATGTACAAAAGTCTCAAAGGGCATCAGACACTATGTGATGTCCTCAAGAAACAGATTCTGAACCGAAACCCTAGAAATGAGGGTGTTGGGTTTGAGAGGAAAATGAATGTTGATGGTTCTTACTAGAAGCCTGAGCAGTACCCGAAAACCACATGGGTTGCTGCGAAGGGACCTTCAGTGGATCCATCTACCTTATCTAGCTTCACTTGTGCTAACCCGATTATCATTGATGAATCCTTTGATGCAAACTATAAACTGTTTAAGATTCAGAATGGTGAAGTGTTTGCCAGGTATATTGGTACTATCTACAGGAATGGACCACCTTTGAAGAGGATCTGGGTGCCCAAGAGTTGTCTTGAGAATCTCCCTGTGAATGTCATCATGACTCCACCTGGGAAGAAGACAAACCCCAGACCAAAGGCTTCATATGGTCCAAAGGCTTCATATAGACAGAGGACTCACCAGAGTCACCCTAACGCCAATGTTTTGCAGGGAAACCATACTCAGACTTATGAATATGAGCGTGTTTCATCAAACCGCTATGTTCATAAGACCAAGAACTATTCTGCTTATTCTTATGAGTATTATTCACCACCTGCAAGGCTATTTGCTAGGGCTCCAAAGCCGAAGTTCTCAGATGCTGCACTTAGACTCATTGCTTCTAAGCCACCCCTAAAGATGTGGGTGGTTAAGAAAAATTAACTCTCTTTTGCAGGGAAAGGTCTCCAGCCGGAAATCAACGGCATCTGATGCTTATGCTGGGGACCTAAAACATCTTGTGGGACGCAAGATAAAATGTCCAAATGGTCTTACTATGTATTTCGTCCCAGGATTTCTTGACAAACATCCTATCTACCCTAACCAGGATCTGAACTTTGATAATATGCTTGTTCGTCAAATGTTTATGCTTCACATTTCCCTTGGTGAAGCCTATCCCCCAAACTGTACTGTAGTGTATGACACCAAAGGCTTCTGAGTGGATTATGGATAGTGGATGCACTAACCACATGACTGGTGATCGAAGTCTTCTCATGGATTCAACCCTACGACCATCTGACAAGAGTCACATCACATTTGCTGACACTGGTAAAAGCAAGGTATTGGGTCTAGGTAGAGTTGCAATCTGAAAGGATCAGCACATGGATAAAGTGATGCTTGTTGAATCCCTTGGTTTGAACTTAATGTCTATCTCAATGATTTGTGATCTGAACATGATTGTGATATTTGGAAAATATCGTTGCCTTGTGCTTATGGAATTTGACAAATCTGTAGTCTTTGAAGGGTATCGAAAAGACGATCTGTACATGGTAGATTTCTCAGCAGGACCACAGTTGGCCGTATGTCTTCTAGCAAAAGCTTTAGAGTGTTGGCTCTGGCATCGGAGGCTAGGGCATGCTGGCATGAGGAACTTGTACACTCTTGCGAAGAAAAAGCATGTCGTAGGCATAGAGGGCGTCAAGTTCAAGAAGGATCATCTATGTGGTGCCTGTGAAGCTGGAAAGATGACTAGGGCCAAGCATCCCTCGAAGACAATCATGACGACATCACGTCCCTTCGAGCTGCTTCACATGGACTTATTCGGCCTTACTCACTACTCTACACTTACTACCACTGCTTGCCTCTATGGCTTCGTCATTGTTGATGATTACTCTAGATATACATGGGTGCACATAATCCTCTACAAGAATGAAGTGCAGGATGTCTTCAGACGATTCGCCAACCGTGCCATGACAAACTATGGCATCAAGATCAAGCACATCAGAAGTGACAATGGCACAGAATTCAAGAACACCGGCCTCGACACTTATCTTGATACATTGGGCATCACACATGAGTTCTCAGCTCCATACACACCTCAGCAAAATGGCATCATGGAGTGCAAGAATAGAACTCTCATTGAGATGGCACGGATAATGCTTGATGAGTACAAGACTCCAAGAAAATTCTGCCTGAAGCCATTGACACTGCATGTCACGTCATCAACCGTGTTTATCTTCACAAGCTTCTAAAGAAGACATCATATGAGCTACTAACTGGTAAGAAGCCAAACATCAGTTACTTCAGAGTATTTGGTGCTAGGTGTTGGATCAAGGATCCACATCACACTTCAAAATTTGCACCGAAAGAACATGAAGGTTTTATGCTTGGCTATGGAAAGGATTCGCACTCCTACAGAGTCTTCAACCTCTTTCACTATAAAGTGGTTGAAACTGTGGATGTGCGGTTCGGTGAGACTAACGGCTCACAAAGAGAGCACCTGCCAAATGTGCTAGATGAAGCCTCACCGAGTGAATCTATCAAGCTTATGGGCACTGGAGAAATCATACCTTCGGAGGCTCAGGCTGAAGAAGAAATCATCATTTCTGCACCTAATCAATCTAAAGACAATGCTCAGCCTGAAGTCAATGCTGAAAATGAAGACAATGATCAGCAAGAACAAAATCTTCATCCAGTTCATCCTTGTGTTGCAAATGAAGTACAGATTGAGAAGATAATCGACAGCATCAATGCGCCTGGTCCACTCACTCGTTCAAGAGCAACACAACTAGCAAATTTTTGTGGACACTTTGCATTTGTCTCTATATCTGAACCCAAAAAAGTTGCTGAAGCCTTCATGGAATCTGAATGGATTCAAGCTATGCAAGAAGAGCTTCAACAGTTTGAACTGAACAATGTTTCGGAACTAGTTAAGCGTCCTGATCCTCGCAAGCACAACATCATAGGTACCAAATGGATCTATCGCAACAAACAAGATGAGCATGGCCAAGTCGTTAGAAACAAGGCTCGTCTAGTTGCTCAAGGTTACACTCAAGTAGAAGGAATTGACTTCGATGAAACATTTGCTCCGGTGGCTAGGCTTGAAGCCATTCGCATACTGCTAGCCTATGCCAACCATCACAACATCCTTCTGTATCAAATGGATGTGACGAGTGCCTTTCTCAATGGCAAGATTGAAGAAGAAGTGTATGTTGCACAACCACATGGTTTTTAAGACCCAAAGCATCCTGACATGGTGTACAAGCTCAACAAGGCACTGTATGGTCTCAAACAAGCCCCTCGTGCTTCGTATGACACACTCAAAGACTTCCTGAAGAGCAAAGGCTTCAATCTTGGTTCCCTAGATCCCACACTCTTCACGAAGACATATGATGGAGAACTGTTTGTGTGCCAAATCTATGTGGATGACATTATCTTCGGCAGCACTGACAAGAAGTACAGTGATGAGTTTGGACATATGATGCAAGAGCAATATCAGATGTCCATGATGGGTGAGCTAAAATTCTTCCTCGGTCTTCAAATTCGTCAGCAGAGCAACGGCATCTTCATATCTCAAGAGAAATATCTCAAAGATTGCCTGAAGAAGTTTGGAATGCAAGATTGCAAAGGATACACGACGCCAATGCCAACCAAAAGTCGATTGGGTCCTGACGATAATGGTAAAGAGTTCGATCAAAAGTTATACCACTCCATGATTGGTTCTTTACTCTATTTATGTGCATCTAGGTGAGATATAATGCATAGCATTTGCATGTGTGCCTGATTCCAAGCGGCACCAAAGGAATCGCATCACTTGGCTGTGAAGCGAATTCTTCGATATTTGGCTTACACCCCAACACTAGGATTATGGTATCCAAAGGGCTCAGAGTTTGATCTAGTTGGATTCTCAAATGTTGATTATGCTGGAGACAAGGTTGATCGCAAGTCCACATTAGGCACATGTCACTTTCTTGGACGATCTCTTGTCTGTTGGTCTTCAAAGAAGCAGAACTGTGTATCTCTCTCCACTGCTGAATCTAAATACATTGCTGTTGGATCTTGCTACGCTCAGCTTCTATGGATGAAGCAAACTCTCAAGGATTATGGCATCCACCTGAAGCATGTGCCACTCTACTGCGACAATGAAAGCGCCATCAAGATTGCCAACAACCCAGTTCAGCACTCGAAAACAAAGCACATTCAGATTCGTCATCACTTTCTCAGAGATCATGTGATGAAGGAAGATATTGATATCATTCACGTCAACACTGAAGAGCAATTGGCAGATATCTTTACAAAGCTCTTGGATGAGAAAAAGGTTTTGCAAGTTGCGGTGTGAGCTAAATATCTTAGAATCCTCAAATGTCCTGTAATTGGACACACATCCTAACGCTTATGCATGTTGATGACTTAGATGTGCAACACACGAAGTAACGTATATCTTCAATCAATGAAGACATACACTCTAAGTGTGAATACATTAACGTGGAATTTGACTTCGGAGCGCCACGATAATTGTGCGCCGTGTCTGGGTCTAACACTTCCTATATGGTGGGTAACACCACCACCAAATTCTTATTGGAGTGTTTCATTTGGTGTCATAATTGCTTAGTCTTCGCATTTGGTTGGTCTTCAACATTAATTTGACTTTGAGGTTTATCTTCGCAATGTTGAGTTGGTCTGATATATAATTATATATGAGTATTCTGTCCTCTACAGCATTCACTTATAGCTATGTCTTCATACTTGAATTTTCTATCTAAGTGAATGTAATCGGACCCTAACCCCCCTTCTATGCTTCTACCTCAAATTCTATCTATCCAAGTCATATGCACTCTGTTGAAACCTGTCAATTGTCTTCTCTGAGTCCTTGTCAGCTGAAGACAAAGAGATAACCATTTAAATCTGTTTTTAATGCCATATCCTTTTTGCCTGTATACCGGAGAAACCGGAATGACCACCCGACAATCCAGGCATGCGTGGGAACATGGAACAACTTTCAATAAGTTGCATGCATGCCACGTGTCCTTCAGATGTGAACCGCCAGGGGCACCTACGTAATTACGATGTGCTGCCCCTTTCCTTATAAATACGCACACCACGCAGTCAAAATCTCTTCTTCCACCTCGCCACCTCGCTCAAACCCTAGCGCCTCCACTAGCTCGCGACGACGCCGGAGAC
>JAAAWM010009674.1:0-26546 GCA_036873465.1 Thinopyrum obtusiflorum
CATGTTGATGAGTCTAAAATTGAAGCACTTAAAACTTGGCCACAACCCACCAATTTGCAACAAGTGCATAGTTTTCTTGGTGTTGCGGGTTTCTATCGTCGCTTTGTGAAAGATTTTAGCACTATTGCCGCACCGTTGCATGCCTTGAGTAAGAAAAATGCTCCTTTTGTTTGGGGACCTTTGCAATCTACCGCTTTTGATGAGCTCAAATATTTGCTTACTCATGCTCCGATTCTTGCTTTACCCAACTTTGACAAAACTTTGAGGTTCATTGCGATGCAAGTGGTAATGGAGTTGGTGGAGTTTTGATGCAAGAGCGAGCTATTGCATATTTTAGTGAAAAACTCTCCGGTGCTCAACTTAACTATCCCATCTATGACAAAGAATTGTATGCTTTAGTGCATGTGTTGCATGTTTGGGAACATTACCTTAGACCGCATGAGTTTGTCATACATACCGATCATGAGACACTTAAGTACCTTAAAGGCCAAACCAAGTTGAATAAACGACATGCTAAATGGAGTGAATTTATTGAATCTTTCCCCTATGTGATCAAGTACATTAAGGGCAAAGAGAATGTTGTGGCGGATGCCCTTTCCCACAAATGCATGTTACTTACTCAACTTGAATTGAATGTTGTTGGATTTGATCATATCAAAGATTTATATGAGCATGAGGGGGGGGGGGGGGGGGGGGGGGGGGGGGGGGGGGGGGGGGGGGGGGGGGGGGGGGGGGGGGGGGGGGGGGGGGGGGGGGGGGGGGGGGGGGGGGGGGGGGGGGGGGGGGGGGGGGGGGGGGGGGGGGGGGGGGGGGGGGGGGGGGGGGGGGGGGGGGGGGGGGGGGGGGGGGGGGGGGGGGGGGGGGGGGGGGGGGGGGGGGGGGGGGGGGGGGGGGGGGGGGGGGGGGGGGGGGGGGGGGGGGGGGGGGGGGGGGGGGGGGGGGGGGGGGGGGGGGGGGGGGGGGGGGGGGGGGGGGGGGGGGGGGGGGGGGGGGGGGGGGGGGGGGGGGGGGGGGGGGGGGGGGGGGGGGGGGGGGGGGGGGGGGGGGGGGGGGGGGGGGGGGGGGGGGGGGGGGGGGGGGGGGGGGGGGGGGGGGGGGGGGGGGGGGGGGGGGGGGGGGGGGGGGGGGGGGGGGGGGGGGGGGGGGGGGGGGGGGGGGGGGGGGGGGGGGGGGGGGGGGGGGGGGGGGGGGGGGGGGGGGGGGGGGGGGGGGGGGGGGGGGGGGGGGGGGGGGGGGGGGGGGGGGGGGGGGGGGGGGGGGGGGGGGGGGGGGGGGGGGGGGGGGGGGGGGGGGGGGGGGGGGGGGGGGGGGGGGGGGGGGGGGGGGGGGGGGGGGGGGGGGGGGGGGGGGGGGGGGGGGGGGGGGGGGGGGGGGGGGGGGGGGGGGGGGGGGGGGGGGGGGGGGGGGGGGGGGGGGGGGGGGGGGGGGGGGGGGGGGGGGGGGGGGGGGGGGGGGGGGGGGGGGGGGGGGGGGGGGGGGGGGGGGGGGGGGGGGGGGGGGGGGGGGGGGGGGGGGGGGGGGGGGGGGGGGGGGGGGGGGGGGGGGGGGGGGGGGGGGGGGGGGGGGGGGGGGGGGGGGGGGGGGGGGGGGGGGGGGGGGGGGGGGGGGGGGGGGGGGGGGGGGGGGGGGGGGGGGGGGGGGGGGGGGGGGGGGGGGGGGGGGGGGGGGGGGGGGGGGGGGGGGGGGGGGGGGGGGGGGGGGGGGGGGGGGGGGGGGGGGGGGGGGGGGGGGGGGGGGGGGGGGGGGGGGGGGGGGGGGGGGGGGGGGGGGGGGGGGGGGGGGGGGGGGGGGGGGGGGGGGGGGGGGGGGGGGGGGGGGGGGGGGGGGGGGGGGGGGGGGGGGGGGGGGGGGGGGGGGGGGGGGGGGGGGGGGGGGGGGGGGGGGGGGGGGGGGGGGGGGGGGGGGGGGGGGGGGGGGGGGGGGGGGGGGGGGGGGGGGGGGGGGGGGGGGGGGGGGGGGGGGGGGGGGGGGGGGGGGGGGGGGGGGGGGGGGGGGGGGGGGGGGGGGGGGGGGGGGGGGGGGGGGGGGGGGGGGGGGGGGGGGGGGGGGGGGGGGGGGGGGGGGGGGGGGGGGGGGGGGGGGGGGGGGGGGGGGGGGGGGGGGGGGGGGGGGGGGGGGGGGGGGGGGGGGGGGGGGGGGGGGGGGGGGGGGGGGGGGGGGGGGGGGGGGGGGGGGGGGGGGGGGGGGGGGGGGGGGGGGGGGGGGGGGGGGGGGGGGGGGGGGGGGGGGGGGGGGGGGGGGGGGGGGGGGGGGGGGGGGGGGGGGGGGGGGGGGGGGGGGGGGGGGGGGGGGGGGGGGGGGGGGGGGGGGGGGGGGGGGGGGGGGGGGGGGGGGGGGGGGGGGGGGGGGGGGGGGGGGGGGGGGGGGGGGGGGGGGGGGGGGGGGGGGGGGGGGGGGGGGGGGGGGGGGGGGGGGGGGGGGGGGGGGGGGGGGGGGGGGGGGGGGGGGGGGGGGGGGGGGGGGGGGGGGGGGGGGGGGGGGGGGGGGGGGGGGGGGGGGGGGGGGGGGGGGGGGGGGGGGGGGGGGGGGGGGGGGGGGGGGGGGGGGGGGGGGGGGGGGGGGGGGGGGGGGGGGGGGGGGGGGGGGGGGGGGGGGGGGGGGGGGGGGGGGGGGGGGGGGGGGGGGGGGGGGGGGGGGGGGGGGGGGGGGGGGGGGGGGGGGGGGGGGGGGGGGGGGGGGGGGGGGGGGGGGGGGGGGGGGGGGGGGGGGGGGGGGGGGGGGGGGGGGGGGGGGGGGGGGGGGGGGGGGGGGGGGGGGGGGGGGGGGGGGGGGGGGGGGGGGGGGGGGGGGGGGGGGGGGGGGGGGGGGGGGGGGGGGGGGGGGGGGGGGGGGGGGGGGAGGACGAACTCCGACAAGAGGTTAAGGAGTACCCCCAAGGCCTAAGAGAAGGACCCCAAGACCAAGAGCTGACCGGAGGTGTCAATATGAAGAAAATGAAGCGTGCAGAAATTGCACTACCGGACAATCCGGTCCCCACAGCGGACAGTCCGGTGGCACCTGAAAATGCGTCTGTACTCACCGGACTGTCCGGTCCATCGCACCGGACTGTCCGGTAGGCCCAGTTTCACTCCGAATTGGGCTAAAAAGCCCGTGTAACCTCCGAGGCCCATACCCTTTCGCCGCTAGACTATATATTTCGTGCTCCTATCAGTTTTTAGGGTTAGCAAAGTATTTTAGAACACTAAAGAGAGCTTTGCTCCTTGTATCCCCCTCCTCTTGGATATCAACACCCCTCTTTGGGAAGAATCCTTGTGGATTGCAAGACCTCCCAAGGGAGTAGATCATCATCAAGACCTCACCTCCTCTAGGAGTGGGAAGAACTTTACCTTTGTGCTTGTTTCCTTGGATTGATCTTGTAATCTTGTGGATCTCATGTATGCTACTCTAGTGGATGTGATATTTGGGTTTGTTTGAGTGATTTGTGTCTTGTGTTCTTGAGTGTTCTTCCTCTTTTCCCCCTCCAAGTGTGAAAAGATCCCCTCTAGGGTTTCACCCTACAACAACTTCTTGGCCCGAACTAGAGGGAGGGATCAAAAGAGGAGACGGAGGCGCACCTGCCCGTATCCATAGGTTAGCTAGGGGTGGTCGGACGGCGTCGGAAACGACCTATCCAGCGGCGACAGGAAGCAGAGGTCGCCGGAGTTGAAGACAACGGCGACTAGAGGCGACACCAGGGGCTCCAACCGGGCGGAACGGCACCACCGAGGCACGGCGGAGGCCATGGAAGGGTGGCCCGAGCCTGGGAGGGGCTAGAGCTGCGGAGATGACCCGAGGGGATCGCCGACGAGCTCGAGCTCGGGGACGGCGGCCCGCGGCCTGCTCGGCCGGGCTACAGCTTTCTACGAGATCGTGAAGTGTGTGTGAGGAGTGGATGATGCTCGAGGAGGCTGGGGAGGGCTCTATTTATAGCCGAGCGACGAGAGGGGATCGGGCTCCGCCGGAGGACACCTGGACACGGCGCCCAGCGACGAACGGCGTCAGTGAGCGAGGGGGAAGGTGACGCAACTCATGCGGGAACTGTGGGCGAGCGGAGACGAGCACAGGGGCGAGAGGGTGACGACGAACACAGTGTGCAGCGCACTGTTGTGTTGGCCGGACCGCGCCCGTGGTCGCTGTGATGAGCTCCGGTGTCGGCGAGCGCCAGGTGAGAGTTATGAGGGTCGGGACGAGGATCGGGGCGAAGTTTGGCAAGGTTTGGCAGGCGGGGAAGCGATCACGCAAGCAACAGAGGCGCGGGCGCGACGCAGAGCGCGTCGGCCGCATGCCAGCACGCCTGGACGAACACGGTCACCGCGTGAACTCTGACCTCAGGCCGACCTAAGCCCAAACTTCATGTCTGGCGTGTAGTTCGTGGTAGATTGAGAGGTTACCACACTTTGGTTTGAACTCAAACGCAGTAGAATGGATTTCAACTACCTGGTAAGTTTCTGGTCAGTAACTTTGAGAGCTTACTGTGGTCAAACTACTGAGAGTTGGGAGCTGGGCTTTGGAGGTTAGCAATCATCTACTAAGGTGAGGATGCACAAGAAAAATCAGCCACAATAGAGCAAGTAAAATGGTAGTTGCTGTAGAAACCATCATTTCTGTCCAGAACAGAAAATATTTTCTGTAGCAAAAATATTCCAAAAAGTGATGAAATATTTTTGCTTAGGAAGGTGCCCTAGGGTTCAAAGAATATTTGGGAATTTTCTCAAATTTTTGTGGGCAAGAAAAATTGGGGTTGCTTTGGAGCACATTGAGCTAGCTAGGGTTTTAAAGAGGGAAAATGAATATTTTCCTTTAAGAAAAATATTCAAAATATTATTTTGAGGTGAACCAGAGAGAAAATGATAGTTAGAGAGGGAAATGAGGCACTTGGGTGAAAGTCAAGGGGTACCCAAGTGTTTAAGTCCATCTAAAAAGATTCAAAACTCCAAATTTCAAAACCAAATATACTGAAAATCAGGCAAAGAGAAGAGGGCAAAAACCAGGCTGTCACAAACCTCCCCCACTTAGGATGAATCTCGTCCTCGAGATTCGGTTGCTTGGGAAAACCATTCTGGATAATGTGCCTTTAGAAATTCTTCTCGTTCCCAAGTCGATTCTGCCTCTGTGTGATGCTCCCACTGAACTTTGTAAAACTTCCTTGCTTTACTACGAGTGACCCTTTCCATCTGATCCAAAATTCTGACCGGTCTCTCTTCATATGTTAAATCCTTTGCCAACTCTATTTCAGTCATAGCAGTCTTTTTCTCAGGTGGCGATATACATCGCCTCAACTGTGAAACATGAAACACATTGTGTACTTCCGACAATTCGGGGGGTAGTTCCAATTGATATGCAACAGTACCCACTCTGGACATAACTGGAAATGGACCAATAAATCTGGGTGCCAACTTTCCACAAGTCTATAATCTCTTGACTCCTTTCATAGGAGTGACTCGGAGGTATACGTGTTCTCCGGGTTCAAAACTGATCTGTTGGTGCTTTGCATCATAATAACTCTTTTGTCGTGATTTGGCCAATTGCAATCTGTCTCGGATTTCCTTGACTTGCTTCTCAGCTTCCATCATGAGATCCGTTCCAAAAATACGGCTATCTCCAGTTTGAGACCGATTCAAAGGAGTGCGGCACTTACGGCCATACAAAGCCTCATACGGGGACATCTTTAGACTGGTCTGGAAGCTGTTGTTGTATGAGAACTCGGCATACGGTAGGCAGTCTTCCCATTTAGATCCTTGGGCCAAAGCCCAGGCTCATAGCATATCTTCGAGTATTTGGTTTACCCGCTCAGTCTGTCCATCAGTTTGAGGATGATAAGCGGTACTATATTTTAGCGCTGTCCCCAAGGCTTGATGGAGACGTGACCAGAAAGTGGAGGTAAAAAGTGACCCCCGGTCAGAAGTGATTGTTTGGGGTACTCCATGCAGACTGACTATCCTGGATACATACAGTTGTGCAAGTTGATCTGCTCGATATGTGGTTCTGATCGGGATAAAGTGAGCTACCTTGGTTAAGGTGTTCACTATGACCCAGATTGCATCATTGCCTCGCTGAGTCTTAGGTAGCCCTGTGACAAAATCCATGCAGACATCATCCCATTTCCATTGTGAAACTGGCAGCGGTTGGAGAAGTCCGGCTGGCTTCTGATGCTCTGCCTTCACCTTGTTGCATATGTCGCAACAGGCCACAAAATAGGCAATGTCTTTCTTCATTCCATCCCACCAGAATATTTGACGAAGGTCTTCATACATTTTAGTACCTCCAGGGTGAATAGAATACGAAGATTCATGTGCTTCCGACAGGATTTTCTTCTTTAAATCCACCTGACAGGGTACACAAATCCTTCCACGGAATCGGAGGGTACCAAGTTGATCCTTAGAAAAATCTGAAGTCTGTCCTGCTATCATATGCTTGGCATGTTTCTGCAGGACGGTGTCAACTGGCTGGGCCTGATACGTCTCCAAAGTATCTATAATTTTTTATTGTTCCATGCTATTATATATTCTGTTTTGGATGTTTAATGGGCTTATTTATACACTTTTATATTATTTTTGGGACTAACCTATTAACCGGAGGCCCAGCCCAAATTGCTGTTTTTTTGCCTATTTCAGAGTTTCGCAGAAAAAGAATATCAAACGGAGTCCAAACGGAATGAAACCTTCGGGAACGTGATTTTTGGAACGAATGTGATCCAGAGGACTTGGAGTCCACGTAAAGTAATCAACAAGGAGAGCACGAGGCAGGGGGGCGCGCCTACCCCCCCAGGCGCGCCCTCCACCCTCGTGGGGCCCACGTTGCTCCACCGACGTACTTCTTCCTCCTATATATACCTACGTACCCCCAAACCATCAGAGGCATCAACGAAAACCTAATTCCACCGCCGCAACCTTCTGTACCCGTGAGATCCCATCTTGGGGCCTTTTCCGACGTCCTGCCGGAGGGGGCATTGATCACGGAGGGCTTCTACATCAACACCATAGCCTCTCCGATGATGTGTGAGTAGTTTACCTCAGACCTTCGGGTCCATAATTATTAGCTAGATGGCTTCTTCTCTTTCTTTGGATCTCAATACAAAGTTCTCCTCGATTCTCTTGGAGATCTATTCGATGTAATCTTCTTTTGCGGTGTGTTTGTCGGGACCGATGAATTGTGGGTTTATGATCAAGATTATCTATGAACAATATTTGAATCTTCTCTGAATTCTTTTATGTATGATTGGTTATCTTTGCAAGTCTCTTCCCCCCCCCCCCCCCCCCCCCCCCCCCCCCCCCCCCCCCCCCCCCCCCCCCCCCCCCCCCCCCCCCCCCCCCCCCCCCCCCCCCCCCCCCCCCCCCCCCCCCCCCCCCCCCCCCCCCCCCCCCCCCCCCCCCCCCCCCCCCCCCCCCCCCCCCCCCCCCCCCCCCCCCCCCCCCCCCCCCCCCCCCCCCCCCCCCCCCCCCCCCCCCCCCCCCCCCCCCCCCCCCCCCCCCCCCCCCCCCCCCCCCCCCCCCCCCCCCCCCCCCCCCCCCCCCCCCCCCCCCCCCCCCCCCCCCCCCCCCCCCCCCCCCCCCCCCCCCCCCCCCCCCCCCCCCCCCCCCCCCCCCCCCCCCCCCCCCCCCCCCCCCCCCCCCCCCCCCCCCCCCCCCCCCCCCCCCCCCCCCCCCCCCCCCCCCCCCCCCCCCCCCCCCCCCCCCCCCCCCCCCCCCCCCCCCCCCCCCCCCCCCCCCCCCCCCCCCCCCCCCCCCCCCCCCCCCCCCCCCCCCCCCCCCCCCCCCCCCCCCCCCCCCCCCCCCCCCCCCCCCCCCCCCCCCCCCCCCCCCCCCCCCCCCCCCCCCCCCCCCCCCCCCCCCCCCCCCCCCCCCCCCCCCCCCCCCCCCCCCCCCCCCCCCCCCCCCCCCCCCCCCCCCCCCCCCCCCCCCCCCCCCCCCCCCCCCCCCCCCCCCCCCCCCCCCCCCCCCCCCCCCCCCCCCCCCCCCCCCCCCCCCCCCCCCCCCCCCCCCCCCCCCCCCCCCCCCCCCCCCCCCCCCCCCCCCCCCCCCCCCCCCCCCCCCCCCCCCCCCCCCCCCCCCCCCCCCCCCCCCCCCCCCCCCCCCCCCCCCCCCCCCCCCCCCCCCCCCCCCCCCCCCCCCCCCCCCCCCCCCCCCCCCCCCCCCCCCCCCCCCCCCCCCCCCCCCCCCCCCCCCCCCCCCCCCCCCCCCCCCCCCCCCCCCCCCCCCCCCCCCCCCCCCCCCCCCCCCCCCCCCCCCCCCCCCCCCCCCCCCCCCCCCCCCCCCCCCCCCCCCCCCCCCCCCCCCCCCCCCCCCCCCCCCCCCCCCCCCCCCCCCCCCCCCCCCCCCCCCCCCCCCCCCCCCCCCCCCCCCCCCCCCCCCCCCCCCCCCCCCCCCCCCCCCCCCCCCCCCCCCCCCCCCCCCCCCCCCCCCCCCCCCCCCCCCCCCCCCCCTTCTCAATGGCACACCGAAAGATCTACTAGTAAAAAAGTGCATGCGATAGAAGAAATTAATGTTTTGAGTGGAAAGATGGATGAACTTATGAAATTATTTGCTAATAAAAGTGTTTCTTCTGATCCTAATTATATGCCTTTGTCTACTTTGATTGAGAACAATAATGAATCTATGGATGTGAATTTTGTTGGTAGGAATAATTTTGGTAACAACGCTTATAGAGGAAACTTTAATCCTAGACCGTATCCTAGTAATTCCTCTAATAATTATGGTAATTCCTACAACAACTCTTATGGAAATTTTAATAAGATACCCTCTGAATTTGAGACTAGTGTTAAAGAATTTATGAATTCGCAAAAGAATTTCAATGCTTTGCTTGAAGAAAAATTGCTGAAAGTTGATGAATTGGCTAGGAACATGGACAAAATTTCTCTTGATGTTGATTCTTTGAAACTTAGATCTATTCCACCTAAGCATGATATCAATGAGTCTCTCAAAGCCATGAGAATTTCCATTGATGAGTGCAAAGAAAGAACCGCTAGGATGCGTGCTAAGAAAGATTGCTTTGTGAAAGCGTGTTCTTCTAATTTTTATGAGAATAAAGATGAAGATCTGAAAGTTATTGATGTGTCTCCTATTAAATCTTTGTTTTGCAATATGAATCTTGATAATGATGGGACTGGAGATGAGTCAACTTTAGTTAGAAGGCGTCCCAAAAATTCGGAGTTTTTAGATCTTGATGATAAAATTGATAAAAGTGGGATTGAAGAGGTCAAAACTTTAGATATCAATGAACCCACTATCTTGGATTTCAAGGAATTTAATTATGATAATTGCTCTTTGATAGATTGTATTTCCTTGTTGCAATCCGTGCTAAATTCTCCTCATGCTTATAGTCAAAATAAAGCTTTTCTAAACATATCGTTGATGCTTTAATGCAATCTTATGAAGAAAAACTTGAGTTGGAAGTTTCTATCCCTAGAAAACTTTATGATGAGTGGGAACCTACTATAAAAATTAAAATTAAAGATCATGAATGCTATGCTTTGTGTGATTTGGGTGCTAGTGTTTCCACGATTCCATAAACTTTGTGTGATTTGTTAGGTTTCCGTGAATTTGATGATTGCTCTTTAGACCTACACCTTGCGGATTCCACTATTAAGAAACCTATGGGAAGAATTAATGATGTTCTTATTGTTGCAAATAGGAACTATGTGCCCATAGATTTCATTGTTCTTGATATAGATTGCAATCCTTCATGTCCTATTATTCTTCGTAGACCTTTCCTTAGAATGATTGGTGCAATTATTGATATGAAGGAAGGAAATATTAGATTCCAATTTCCGTTAAGGAAAGGCATGGAACACTTCCCTAGAAATAAAATTAAATTGCCATATGAATCTATTATGAGAGCCACTTATGGATTGCCTACCAAAGATGGCAATACCTAGATCTATCCGTGTTTTTATGCCTAGCTAGGGGCGTTAAACGATAGCGCTTGTTGGGAGGCAACCCAATTTTATTTTTAGTTTTTTGCTTTTTGCTTCTGTTTAGGAATAAATCTTTGATCTAGCCTCTGGTTAGATTTGTTTTTATGTTTTAATTAGTGTTTGTGCCAAGTTAAACCTATAGGATCTTCTTGGATGATAGTTATTTGATCTTGCTGAAAATTCCAGAAACTTTCTGCTCACGAAAACAATTGTTAAAAATTACCAGAATGTGATATAATATTGATTCCAATTGCACCAGATCAATAAACAAATTATTTAGGTCTTCCTATTTTGGCAGAAGTTTTTGAGTTCTAGAAGTTTGCGTTAGTTACAGATTACTACAGACTGTTCTGTTTTTGACAGATTCTATTTTTCGTGTGTTGTTTGCTTATTTTGATGAATCTATGGCTAGTAAAATAGTTCATAAACCATAGAGAAGTTGGAATACATTAGGTTTAATACCAATATAAATAAAGAATGAGTTCAATACAGTACCTTGAAGTGGTGTTTTGTTTTCTTTCGCTAACGGAGCTCACGAGATTTTCTGTTAAGTTTTGTGTTGTGAAGTTTTCAAGTTTTGGGTAAAGATTTGATGGAGTATGGAACAAGGAGTGGCAAGAGCCTAAGCTTGGGGATGCCCATGTCACCCCAAGATAATCCAAGGACACCAAAAAGCCAAAGCTTGGGGATGCCCCGGAAGGCATCCCCTCTTTCGTCCTCATCCATCGGTAAATTTACTTGGAGCTATATTTTTATTCACCACATGATATGAGTTTTGCTTGGAGCGTCTTGTATGATTTGAGTCTTTATTTGTTAAGTTTGCCACAATCATCCTTGCTGTACACACCTTTTGAGAGAGACACACATGATTCGGAATTTGTTAGAATACTCTATGTGCTTCACTTATATTCTTTGAGCTATATAGTTTTGCTCTAGTGCTTCACTTATATCTTTTAGAGCACGGCGGTGCTTATATTTTATAGAAATTGTTGAACTCTCATGCTTCACTTATATTATTTTGAGAGTCTTAAACAGCATGGTAATTTGCTTTAATTGTGAAATTAATCTTCCATATTGAGTTCATTGAATATCATGAGAAGTTAGATACTTGATAAGTGTTTTGAGATATAAAGGTGGTAATATTAGAGGGTGCTAGTTGAGTAATTGTGAAATTGAGAAATACTTGTGTTAAAGTTGGCAAGTCCCGTAGCATGCACGTATGGTAAAAGTTGTGTAACAATTTTGACACATAGGTGTTCTTTTATTGCTTTCCTTATGAGTGGCGGTCGGGGACGAGCGATGGTCTTTTCCTACCAATCTATCCCTCTAGGGGCATGCGTAGTAGTACTTTGCTTCGAGGGCTAATAAACTTTTGCAATAAGTATATGAGTTCTTTATGACTAATGCGAGTCCATGGATTATACGCACTCTCTACCTTCCACAATTTTCTAGCCTCTTCGGTACCACGCATTGCCCTTTCTCACATTGAGAGTTGGTGCAAGCTTCGCCGATGCATCCAAACCCCGTGATATGATACGCTCTATCACACATAAGCCTCCTTATATCTTCCTCAAAACAGCCACCATACCTACCTATTATGGCATTTCCATAGCCATTCCGAGATATATTGCCATGCAACTTTCCACCGTTCCGTTTATTATGACACGCTTCATCATTGTCATATTGCTTTGCATGATCATGTAGTTGACATCGTATTTTGTGGCAAAGCCACTATTCATAATTTTTCCATACATGTCGCTCTTGATTCATCGCATATCCACGTACACCGCCGGAGGCATTCACATAGAGTCATATTTTGTTCTAAGTATTGAGTTGTAATTGTTGAGTTGTAAGTAATAAAAGTGTGATGATCATCATTATTAGAGCATTGTCCCATGTGAGGAAAGGATGATGGAGACTATGATTCCCCCACAAGTCGGGATGAGATTCCAGACTGAAAAAAAAATGATGAGAGAAAAAGAGAGAAGGGACAATGTTACTATCCTTTTCCACACTTGTGCTTCAAAGTAGCACCATGATTTTCATGATAGAGAGTCTCCTATGTTGTCACTTTCATATAATAGTGGGAATTTTTCATTATAGAACTTGGCTTGTATATTCCAATGATGGGCTTCCTCAAAATGCCCTAGGTCTTCGTGAGCAAGCAAGTTGGATGCACACCCACTTAGTTTCCTTGTTGAGCTTTCATATATTTATAGCTCTAGTGCATCCGTTGCATGGCAATCCCTACTCCTCTCATTGACATCAATTGATGGGCATCTCCATAGCCTATTGATTAGCCGTGTCAATGTGAGACTTTCTACCTTTTTGTCTTCTCTCATAACCCCCATCATTATACTTTACTCCACCCATAGTGCTATATCCATGGCTTGCGCTCATGTATTGTGTAAGAGTTGAAAAGGTTGAAGCGCGTTAAAAGTATGAACCAATTGCTCGGCTTGTCATCGGGGTTATGCATGATGAGAACGTTTGTGTGACAGTATTGAAACATAGCCTAACTATATGATTTTGTAGGGATAAGCTTTCTTTGGCTATGTTATTTTGATAAGACATAATTGCTTGGTTAGCATGTTCGAAGTATTATTGTTTTTATGTCAACATTAAACTTTTATCTTGAATCTTTCGGACCTAGATATTCATGCCACAATAAAAGATTTACATTAAGAATTATGCCAAGAAGCATTCCACATCAAAAATTCTGTTTTTATCATTTACCTACTCGAGGACGAGCAGGAATTAAGCTTGGGGATGCTTGATACGTCTCCAACGTATCTATAATTTTTTATTGTTCCATGCTATTATATATTCTGTTTTGGATGTTTAATGGGCTTATTTATACACTTTTATATTATTTTTGGGACTAACCTATTAACCGGAGGCCCAGCCCAAATTGCTGTTTTTTGCCTATTTCAGAGTTTCGCAGAAAAAGAATATCAAACGGAGTCCAAACGGAATGAAACCTGCGGGAACGTGATTATTGGAACGAACGTGATCCAGAGGACTTGGAGTCCACGTAAAGTAATCAACAAGGAGAGCACGAGGCAGGGGGGCACGCCTACCCCCCCAGGCGCGCCCTCCACCCTCGTGGGGCCCACGTTGCTACACCGATGTACTTCTTCCTCCTATATATACCTACGTACCCCCAAACCATCTGAGGCATCCACGAAAACCTAATTCCACCGCCGCAACCTTCTGTACCCGTGAGATCCCATCTTGGGGCCTTTTCCGGCGTCCTGCCGGAGGGGGCATTGATCACGGAGGGCTTCTACATCAACACCATAGCCTCTCCGATGATGTGTGAGTAGTTTACCTCAGACCTTCGGGTCCATAGTTATTAGCTAGGTGGCTTCTTCTCTCTCTTTGAATCTCAATACAAAGTTCTCCTCGATTCTCTTGGAGATCTATTCAATGTAATCTTCTTTTGCGGTGTGTTTGTCGGGACCGATGAATTGTGGGTTTATGATCAAGATTATCTATGAACAATATTTGAATCTTCTCTAAATTCTTTTATGTATGATTGGTTATCTTTGCAAGTCTCTTCGAATCCCCCCCCCCCCCCCCCCCCCCCCCCCCCCCCCCCCCCCCCCCCCCCCCCCCCCCCCCCCCCCCCCCCCCCCCCCCCCCCCCCCCCCCCCCCCCCCCCCCCCCCCCCCCCCCCCCCCCCCCCCCCCCCCCCCCCCCCCCCCCCCCCCCCCCCCCCCCCCCCCCCCCCCCCCCCCCCCCCCCCCCCCCCCCCCCCCCCCCCCCCCCCCCCCCCCCCCCCCCCCCCCCCCCCCCCCCCCCCCCCCCCCCCCCCCCCCCCCCCCCCCCCCCCCCCCCCCCCCCCCCCCCCCCCCCCCCCCCCCCCCCCCCCCCCCCCCCCCCCCCCCCCCCCCCCCCCCCCCCCGTTATTTCCATTACCGTTTACTTGTTTTCTTTACTTTTACTCTTTATCATAAAAATACCAAAAATATTATCTTATCATATCTATCAGATCTCACTCTCGTAAGTAACCGTGAAGGGATTGACAACCCCTTTATCGCGTTGGTTGCGAGGTTCTTATTTGTTTGTGTAGGTGCGCGGGACTTGTGTGTGGCCTCCTACTGGATTGATACCTTGGTTCTCAAAAACTGAGGGAAATACTTATGCCACTTTACTGCATCACCCATTCCTCTTCAAGGGAAAAACCAACGCAGTGCTCAAGAGGTAGCAGGGCCTTGTGGATCTCTTCCTCAAGTGTAGGTGTAATTTCCAAAATATTAGCAAGACCAGCATCAACTATGACCAGGTTGAGCTGAGCATTCTCCTCTTGAAGTTCAGGAGGCAAGGATTTCATTATGACATTCAGGCTGACAGGTTTTTGACTGAGTGCATCGGCAACCACGTTGGCCTTACCCGGGTGGTAATTTATTCCAAGATCATAATCCTTGACTAACTCAAGCCATCTTCGTTGATGGAGATTTAAATCTGGCTGAGTAAATATATACTTGAGACTTTTGTGGTCGGTAAAAATTTGGCACCTCTTCCCGATGAGGTAGTGTCTCCAAATTTTTAGAGCATGAACCACCGCGGCCAATTCCAGATCATGAGTAGGTTAATTTCCCTCGTGGGGTCTTAGCTGTCGCGATGCATATGCTACCACCTTGCTGTCTTGCATAAGTGTGCACCCAAGACCTTGTTTGGAGGCGTCGCAGTACACATCAAAGCTGCGGTAGATATCTGGAAGAGTCAACGCAGGTGCGGTCGTCAGCCGTATCTTTAGCTCATTGAAACTTTTCTCACAGTCGTCAGTCCATTCAAACTTCTTATCCTTCTTGAGCAGCTCCGTCATGGGTTTAGCAATCTTGGAAAATCCTTCAATGAAACGACGGTAGTATCCGTCTAATCCAAGAAAACTCCGGATCTATGATACGGTTGTGGGTGGCAACCAATCGAGCACATCCTTTACTTTGCTCGGGTCCACGGCTATACCTTCGGCGGATAGCACATGTCCGAGAAATCCAACTTGCTTGAGCCAAAACTCGCATTTACTGAATTTAGCGTATAGCTGATGGTCGCGGAGTCGTTGTAGCACTGCTCGGAGGTGTTCTTTGTGATCTTCTTCACTTTTTGAGTATATAAGTATGTCATCGATAAAGACTACCATGAATTTATTGAGGAAGTCCATGAATACTTTGTTCATCTTATGCATGAAGAAGGCAGGGGCATTGGTGAGACCAAAGGACATAACTGTATATTCATAAAGACCGTACCGAGTAGTGAATGCGGTCTTAGGAATATCTTCCTTTTTAATCTTGAGTTGATGATATCCTGTCCTTAAATCAATCTTGGAGAATACCTTGGCCCCACTGAGCTGATCAAACAAGTCATCAATCCTGGGCAGTGGATATTTATTTTTGATGGTGACATCATTCAGCTGACGGTAATCCACACACATGCGGAGACTGCCATCCTTCTTATCCACGAAGATAGCAGGTGATCCCCATGGTGAAGAGCTGGGATGGATATATCCTTTCTGGAGCATTTCATCAAGCTGTTTCTTTAGCTCCACTAATTCTGATGAGGGCATCCGGTAATACTTCTTGTATAACGGTGCGGTTCCGGGCACAAGATCTATTGCAAACTCAAGCTCTCGATCGGGTGGCATGCCTGGCAGTTCTTCTGGAAATACATAAGGAAACTCACTGACCACAGGAATTAATCCCAACTCACCAGCCATAGCGATGAAAACCATTTCTTTCTTGGGTATGCTTCTGCGAGCATAGAATTTGGTAGTCTGCCCCTCTTGACTGGTCAAAGTGACTTCTCGGGTTGCGCAGTTTATGCATACTTGATATTGGGTCAACCAATTCATACCCAAGATAACATCCAACCTTACAGACTCAATGATTATCAAGGAAGTTGGAAAACAGGCTCCGTTGATATTGATTTCTAGATTACGGCAGACAAGATTGCTCCTGATTAAGGATCCAGGGGATTGTACCAGCATATTCTTTCCCAAAAGCGAACAAGGAAATTTGTTTTGGGAAACAAAACTCCGTGAAATAAAAGAGTGGGAAGCCCCAGAGTCAAATAAAATTACGGCAGGTATGTTATTAACAGAAAACATACCAATGACGACTTCGGGGTTCTCTTGGGCTTCATCTGCGGAGAGGTGATGAACGTGCCCAGTGATGTTTTGCTGGGTAGGGCATGACTCCATAAAGTTGAATTGTGGCCTGAATAGGGCATTTGCCTTGCTGTTCTTGGGACACTGTCTGGCATAATGTCCGGTTTGCCCACAACTGAAGCAAGAATTGTTGCGCTGGCACTCTTCTCGCACTGGGTTGGTCATGACATTCTTGACTTGTGTGGTGGTCTTGTTAACATTCTGTTGCCAATTGGGCTTGTATTCCACCTGAGTATGCTGCCAGGTACGAGCCTTTTGCACTGGCTGCCCTTCCTTCCTTGGCTCGAACTTGCGCTTGTGATCGTTATTGGTAGGCCTATTGCCTGATACGAGCTTGTGCTCCCTTTCAACAATGAAAGCCTTGTTTACCAGAGTTTGGAAATCTGGGAAATCAAACATACTGAGGGTACATCAGAGTTGCGGGTTTAATCCCCCAAGAAATTTGTCAATCTTTCTTTCTTCGGTGGCCACGTCATAAAGGGAGTAACGGGCCAAATGATTGAACTTTTGCAAAAATTCACCCACAGACTGATTTCCTTGAAGGAGCATGAGAAATTCACGCTGCTTAACCTTCATAATTCCAGTAGGAATATGATATTTCCGGAACTGATCCTTGAATTTTGCCCAGGTGATTTCTTCATCAGCAGGCCACATGGCTTTTGCGTTTTCCCACCATATGGTAGCAGCGCCTTCAAGATAATGGGTTGCAGATGGAACTTTATCATCTTCTTCAGTACAAGCAATCTCGAGCTTCCTCTCAATGGTTCACAACCAATCGTCTGCATCCAAGGGATCAATAACCTGACTGAAACTGGGAGGCTTGGTTCTCTGAAAATTTGACAGCTTGGAGTGATGACCGTTCTGATTTCCATTTTGTCCAACCATAGCTTGCACACTCCTTAATATTTCAATCAGATCATTATACCTTCTTTCCTCAAACATACGCAGAATTTGCTCGGTGGAGGGCGGATTTGGCGGTGGAGGCAGTGATGGAACGTACGGCTCGGGGGAGCGTCCTGCCTGTCATGCGGAACGACGAACAGGAGTATCCTCATGAGCGTCGCTACTGCTGCCTCCCCACGTCATCCTATTGTGGATTTTTCCCAAGACAACGCAACCGAGATGAGAAACATCCAAAAATAAATTAGGGAAAAGCCAGCAACAAATCCCGAGAGAAAACGAAATAACGAAGAAAATACGACGAATAAAATAGAGTTCCAACATAATTATACATAGACTCATACATGAAAGATAAACATCATGTCCGGTTCAACTACTCTCATACAGGAAACGGAACATCATGACTCGTACGACTACCTCCGTACATCATCCTGACAACTGCGGATACTCAGAAGCTCTACTGCTCTGCTGGTGCTGCGGGGTCCTCTCCTGAAGCGGACTCGGATCCTGAACTGACGAGGTTAACTGAAACCTCCGGGTTAAAGGTAACACGACGACGCTTCCTCGAGGGCTCTCCCTCCGGGGCAGGTGCAGGGTGAAGCATCGGGGCTACAGGGGCAGTGAGAAGTGAAACCCACTCAGCAGGAGCACTGAGAGGATTCACGGTCGAGGTGCCCAAGCTACTCGGAGGAGTAACCGGTGAAATAGGGGAACTAGAGCTGGATGGAATATAAGGAGTAAATCCCGTAGAGGATGGAGCAGTGACAGATCTAGTAGAGGCTAAAGCAGTACAAGCACGAGTCAGCTCTTGAGCCAGCTCGTGGATCATAAGATAGCTAGCAGTGATATAACGGGAAAAGTGGCTAGCAACACTATCAGACTCCGGATCAATGAGAGGGAAACGGACACAGCCATTATCGTGCAGAGAGGGGTAGTAGTAGAAACCTGGGTGGTTCTGCATCCGGACCTCGTTATAACGAAGCTCAACAAGGACCTCGAATGCAGCAAACTGGACAGCCTGAGAAGCGGTAGAGGCAAAACCACTCCAGGAGGTACGAGTGTAAGTGCTGGAATCGGAACTGGTGCGCAGAGTAACCACTGCGTGATACTCATACACTGAGTCTGCTAGACGCTCCCGGTACACACGATAGACTGGGTCGTCACCGAGGGGGTACAGCCGATGCCACACATTACGAAGGAGATGCGGCAACGTGTACGACATCAGCTGCAACTGGCACGGATACGGCACTGGAGCCATCTACACTCACAACCATTAACAGGTTAGCATAAAAATAAAACGAGTGCATGCAATGCAACAACCAGCTACAAATGCTACCGGCACTCAACTTAAACTCGTAACTAACGTCTGGTTAACACGTGGTAGTCTAGCATGGCCTACAGTCAGCGCGGCTCTGATACCAAGCATTGTGGCACCCCGGCTCAGAGCAACCGGTTTACCATGCATTGCCAGCCCAGAGACCATGTCTTCTGGCAACACACAACATCTTGGTATAGAAAACAACCGCTTTATTGATGCTAGCGGATCATAGTTTACATGACAACAGGTGGCGAGGCCAAGCGGCACACACGGTGCGGCTGAACAATATGTACATTATTCAGTGAACATAAAGGGGCCTCGATCATAACAACTACGTGGCAGCGGGACAACGTCGTAGCAGAACTCCATAGCACAGGGATACCAATGTGGACACGATCTAGACTCGGATAGCACTCCTTTCCAACGAGACTTTCCTGAAAGCTGGCCCCCCCCCCCCCCCCCCCCCCCCCCCCCCCCCCCCCCCCCCCCCCCCCCCCCCCCCCCCCCCCCCCCCCCCCCCCCCCCCCCCCCCCCCCCCCCCCCCCCCCCCCCCCCCCCCCCCCCCCCCCCCCCCCCCCCCCCCCCCCCCCCCCCCCCCCCCCCCCCCCCCCCCCCCCCCCCCCCCCCCCCCCCCCCCCCCCCCCCCCCCCCCCCCCCCCCCCCCCCCCCCCCCCCCCCCCCCCCCCCCCCCCCCCCCCCCCCCCCCCCCCCCCCCCCCCCCCCCCCCCCCCCCCCCCCCCCCCCCCCCCCCCCCCCCCCCCCCCCCCCCCCCCCCCCCCCCCCCCCCCCCCCCCCCCCCCCCCCCCCCCCCCCCCCCCCCCCCCCCCCCCCCCCCCCCCCCCCCCCCCCCCCCCCCCCCCCCCCCCCCCCCCCCCCCCCCCCCCCCCCCCCCCCCCCCCCCCCCCCCCCCCCCCCCCCCCCCCCCCCCCCCCCCCCCCCCCCCCCCCCCCCCCCCCCCCCCCCCCCCCCCCCCCCCCCCCCCCCCCCCCCCCCCCCCCCCCCCCCCCCCCCCCCCCCCCCCCCCCCCCCCCCCCCCCCCCCCCCCCCCCCCCCCCCCCCCCCCCCCCCCCCCCCCCCCCCCCCCCCCCCCCCCCCCCCCCCCCCCCCCCCCCCCCCCCCCCCCCCCCCCCCCCCCCCCCCCCCCCCCCCCCCCCCCCCCCCCCCCCCCCCCCCCCCCCCCCCCCCCCCCCCCCCCCCCCCCCCCCCCCCCCCCCCCCCCCCCCCCCCCCCCCCCCCCCCCCCCCCCCCCCCCCCCCCCCCCCCCCCCCCCCCCCCCCCCCCCCCCCCCCCCCCCCCCCCCCCCCCCCCCCCCCCCCCCCCCCCCCCCCCCCCCCCCCCCCCCCCCCCCCCCCCCCCCCCCCCCCCCCCCCCCCCCCCCCCCCCCCCCCCCCCCCCCCCCCCCCCCCCCCCCCCCCCCCCCCCCCCCCCCCCCCCCCCCCCCCCCCCCCCCCCCCCCCCCCCCCCCCCCCCCCCCCCCCCCCCCCCCCCCCCCCCCCCCCCCCCCCCCCCCCCCCCCCCCCCCCCCCCCCCCCCCCCCCCCCCCCCCCCCCCCCCCCCCCCCCCCCCCCCCCCCCCCCCCCCCCCCCGACAACGGACCGAATAAAGGCCTTCCCATAAAGGCAAATGTGGTTGCACTGGGGAAAACTCGATTCAGTGGCACCATGACCCGGTCAACGATATATTCAAGTTGAGTTATTAGCAGGTTCAACTTAACGTGAAAGTAACCGGTGTCATAACATGCCATGAAAGTGTAACACAAATATATGCATCATATATCATCGGAAATAACTGGGTCAACTATATCCACACTAAGCATAGACATCAACAACTCATAACACTTCCCTGGTTATGATTAATCATCACTTTAAACAGAATCTTTACTTAGCAAATTTATCATTTATTTCATTTAAGAAAATAACTCAAAAATAATTACTTATATCCATAACCATATTACTTCTTCATAACAAATATTACTTCTAGTTACTTAACCAACTTAGTTAGCTTCAAACTTTCTGTAAACTAAGCATACCAACTTAAACAAGCAACCAATCAGAATATAAATAATATACTAGTGATTTAAATGCATGGATTAAATCATTAATTCAAGTTGAAAAATCACAAATATTGTAATGGCACCATGAAAATGTTGCTATGGCTTTCCTTAGTGCAGATGAGGTTCACAATCCTCCTGGTGATCCTCAAGACAAGCTTCACTTTCTGAAAATAAATATAAACACCAAAAGAATACATCAAGAACCCTTCTGAAATTCACCTGAAAATCTAGGCAGCAGAGAAAAATCTCATTTTTGGTGAGCTGCTAGATTTCTTCATAAAGAACACAATGCAAAAAGAATCAATTCATTTGGACTTATGGTTAAAAAGTTTTGGCTGTTTGAAGCTCTCTGGATAGAATTAAATTTGAATTTAAATAAAACAGAACAGAGGGGGGTGACGTCGAAGGCGTAAACCTCGCGGGCGCCACCACTCGTACCGCTTCGCGCGCGTACAGAGTGGCTGACTAGCGGGCCCCGCTAGTCAGGTGAGAGGGAGGGGAGAGGAAAACAGAGGACGGCGCGGCTTCGCCGGAGCACACGCCGGCGAGGAGGGCTTCTTGGCCCGAACTAGAGGGAGGGATCGAAAGAGGAGACGGAGGCGCACCTGCCCGTACCCGTAGGTTAGCTAGGGGTGGTCGGACGACGTCGGAAACGACCTCTCCAGCGGCGACAGGAAGCAGAGGTCGCCGGAGTTGAAGACGACGGCGACTAGAGGCGACACCAGGGGCTCCAACTGGGCGGAACGGCACCACCGAGGCACGGCGGAGGCCCTGGAAGGGTGGCCCGAGCCTGGGAGGGGCTGGAGCTGCGGAGATAACCCGAGGGGATCGCCGGCGAGCTCGAGCTCGGGGACGGCGGCCCGCGGCCTGCCCGGCTGGGCTACAGCTTTCTCCGAGATTGTGGAGTGTGTGTGAGGAGTGGATTATGCTGGAGGAGGCTGGGGAGGGCTCTATTTATAGCCGAGCGACGAGAGGGGATCGGGCTCCGCCGGAGGACACCTGGACACGGCACCCGGCGACGAACGGCGTCAGTGAGCGAGGGGGAAGGCGACGCAACTCACGCGGGAACTGTGGGCGAGCGGAGACGAGCACAGGGGCGAGAGGGTGGCGACGAACACAGTGCGCAGCGCACTGTTGTGTTGGCCGTACCACGCCCGTGCTCGCTGCGGTGAGCTCCGGCGTCGGCGAGCGCCAGGCGAGAGTTATGAGGGTCGGGACGAGGATCGGGGCAAAGTTTGGCAAGGTTTGGCAGGCGGGGAAGCGATCACGCGAGCAACAGAGGCGCGGGCGCGACGCAGAGCGCGTCGGCCGCATACCAGCACGCCTGGACGAACGCGGTCATCGTGTGAACTCTGACCTCAGGCTGACCTAAGCCCAAACTTCATGTCTGGCATGTAGTTCGTGGTAGATTGAGAGGTTACCACGCTTTGGTTTGAACTCAGACGCAGTAGAATGGATTTCAACTACCTGGTAAGTTTCTGGTCAGTAACTTTGAGAGCTTACTGTGGTCAAACTACTGAGAGTTGGGAGCTGGGCTTTGGAGGTTAGCAATCATCTACTAAAGTGAGGATGCACAAGAAAAATCAGCCACAATAGAGCAAGTAAAATGGTAGTTGCTGTAGAAACCACCATTTCTGTCCAGAACAGAAAATATTTTCTGTAGCAAAAATATTCCAAAAAGTAGCAACAAATCAATATTTGAAGCTAACAAGTGTACAGGGCTAGATCTATATGCACTACATTATGGAACGACGGGGGGAGTACAAGCCGAGGGATGAAACTAACCTCGGCCGAAAATGGTGGCCCCTCCCGTTGTTGTCCTGCATAATTAGTGGAAAGGCATGATAAGTACAGCAACCTTAACATCAAACAAATATAGCAAAGGTAAACAACATCATCTCCAAATGATAGCTTGAATGTATTGGTTTTAGCATGTTGTTAAAGCAGATATAAAATGGAAGGGAATGTTACTTACAACAGGCTTAACAACCATTAAATATTGCAATTCAATTTGGTATTGTTGAAAATGAATAGGACGTAGGTCATGCTTAAACATCACACTAGATAAATGTGTAAAACTGAAATAAAGGGCATGTGTTAACTACACCAGGCATAACTGGAACCAAATATAGCCGTTCAAACTGGTATTGATGCAATCGAGCGGAACAATTCTGACTTGCACTTAATGAACATCACATTGTGGATGACTGAAATAAACAAGGCATAGATGATGAGTATGACAACCAAATATAGCCATTGAAAACTGGACAGAGTCTCACTGCAACCAACCTAACAAGCAAATACAGATAAATAGGGCACATGCTTGAAAACTGGACAAATGCTCACTGCAATCAACCTAACAAGCAAATACAGATAAAGCATCTGCTTGAAAACTGGACAAATGCTCACTGCAACCAACCTAACAACCAACTACAGATAAACAGGGTATCTGCTTGATAACTGGACAAATGCTCGCTAAACCAACCTAACAAGCAAATACAGATAAACAAGGCATCTACTCGATAATTGGACAAATGCTCACTGCAACCAACCTAACAACCAAATACAGATAAACAAGGCATCTGCATGATAACTGGACAAATGCTCACTACAACCAACCTAACAAGCAAATACAGATAAACAAGGCATCTGCTCGATAACTAGACAAATGCTCACTACAACCAACCTAACAACCAAATACAGATAAACAAGGCATCTACTCACTATAAACAACCAAATATAGCCATTCATGAAACTAAAGTGGACAATTCATACTTAAACATCACATAGCCCTATTGAACATTACATTTTTTGCATAACTGAAATAATTAAACATGACACAGTTAAAACACCGCATGGCAAAAGCTACTACAACAAAGGGTACGGGTTGGCAAGCTAGAAAAGGTAAGATTTGCTGATAGGGTGCTGCCTCACATGTCATGGACGGGATCCTTCCAGTTGGAAGAGCACACACCCATGGTGCACTCTCTGATGTCACAGATGTGTTGTTTCACCTTGGAAGAACCTTTGTGGGTACCCTCCTCGTGGTCGTGGTCGATGAGATCTGACTTGGCAATTGAGAATCCAAGCCGCCGCCGTAGAACGTGTCCTTCAGAAATGACAAAATGGGCTTGATGGCGTACAAGGATCGCAAATCCTTGACCGTGTGGCGCAGGAGATCAGCGGCAGGGCCGTCGAAGAGATCGACGGTGGTTGAACCAGAGGGGTTGGGGATGGACCACTTAACCTGTAACATGGCCCGCGTGAAGTCATCGCTATCGACGAGCTTGATGTCATAGCCAGCTTTCCCGAGATACAGTAATACGCTAGCCCGCTGACGTGAAGCCTTTAGCATGGCAACGTAGTCAACGTCTTCGCCGGCTTCTGCAGCAAGGTGTTTCTACGGGGTCGACAGGTCGGGGCGAACGACGGCCACCTCGCCAACGTCCGCCGGAGAGGCCATGATAAACCTCTTCTTGGCCGAACGCTCGTCGGGCTCCACTGGATACGTGGTCGAGCTTAGGCTGCGACATTCTAGAGCAGGTGAGGTGGATCTGGCGGGGAGGGACACCGCAGGCCTCATCTAAAAACTCAGGGGAGTGGGGCGATGGTATGGGAATCATTGGTAATGTGAAGACCGGCAGGGGTTGGCGGCGACGGCGGCGAGCTAGGGTTCAGGGGGGAGGGGGCCGAGTGGGGGACTGTGGAGGGGGGGAGGGGCGGGTGGGCGGGGTGGTGTTTGAGGATACGCCACGGCTACTGAAAATTTTAGTAATGGTGGGTGGAGATGGTGGTGGACGAGGGAGGGCAACGGTTCAAATGCCTCGGCTACTGCTATTTTACTATAAGGTCGGTGCTGGAGGAGTGCGGCGACGGTTGAAGTACGGCAACTACTAAAATTTGGGTAAAGGAATTGGTGCGGGCCGGGAGTACCCAAGATCGCACACGGTCCAATAAGAATATGCGTGTATGATAATAAGGAAAAGCGCGACGGAACCGCCGATTTTTGCAATGCTCAAGGCGGGTAGTTTGTTTTTAGATTTGATGTGGAATTCAATCTAAATAAACTACCCGCCTTAAGCTTGTGCAGGTGGTGATTTTACAGCGCACTAGCATCGCACACGGTTAAGCCAGTACCTCCACCTTTGCTCGCGCTTGCGCGGTCGTGGTGATTCACAGCGCACTTGCATTGCACATGGTTAAGCCAGTACCTCCACCTTTGCTGATGATTGCGTAGTCGTGATGATTCATAGCGCACTTGCATCGCACATGGTTAAACCGCTACCTCCACCCCTGCTCGCGATTGCGCAGTAGCGGTGATTTCATAGCCCACTAGCATCGCACACGGTTAATCACTACCTACACCCTTGATCTTGCTTGCACAGTTGTGGTGATTTCACAGTGCACTTGCATCACACACTGTTAAGCCAGTACACCCATGTCTGTTGAGCGTCATCCAAGTCTTTGCAGCAAAAAACGTCGGAGAGGGTTAGAAGACAGCCACACCAGCATGTGGCCCAAATATATATGAGTGAAAAGTGTGGTCTGTGATGTTCAAAATTCCAATGCACAACTTTTACCGCGTGGGCCCACGGTTGGGCGCGTCATCGAAGATCAATGAGAGGGGCCAGAGGTCAAGAACCACCTGGAAGTGGCCAAATGTAAGTTGGAATAAAGGGTGTGATGTTTAAAACTTTAAATACACAATGCACAACATTGGTGGCACCTGCCTCGCAAACACGAAAGCACCCTTGGATATGTCTATAATGACATAATTTCATAGCTACCTAGCTAGGGTGCTTGACCCACCTCCCACTTCATGTCAGCGGGGCGGATGCACGTAATGATACTTTGGTCATACATGCATGTCGCCATGACCTACCATAAGATGGACCAGTGAATCTATCGCTTGGTCAAACGACAACTGTTGTTGTCGATAAAAAATGGATAGAATATGTATATAAACCGCTTGGGCCAGTAGATTGAACCATCATAAAAAACCGCACTAGAGGGACCACAAAACTAGCACCGCCTGCATGCGGCCCAAAATGATGTATGTTGGAAGGGGTGATGTGTGTTTTCAATATCGAATAATGTACAATTTAGATGTGGCGCCTGCCTCTCGATACAGACAACAACCATGAAATCCAGGTAGTTAAGGACGAGATACGCAGGGTACGGTGTCGGTCGAACCCAGCAATCCGAGCGTGTGGCGGGGAATCCTGACAACGCATGAGCTCAAGCTTTGGTTGAACGACATGTGACGGTTGATACGTCTCCAACGTATCTATAATTTTTTATTGTTCCATGCTATTATATTATCCATCTAGGATGTTTGATATGCATTTATATGCTATTTTATATGATTTTTGGGACTAACCTATTAACCTAGAGCCCAGTGTCAGTTTCTGTTTTTTCCTTGTTTTTGAGTTTTACAGAAAAGGAATACCAGACGGAGTCCAATTGACGTGCCAATTTTTGACGATTTTTTATGGACCAAAAGAAGCCCACGAAGTAAAAGAGTTGGGCCAGAAGAGTCCCGAGCTGTCCACGAGGGTGGAGGGAGCGCCCTACCCCCCTGGGCGTGGGCCCCTATCTCGTGGACGACTCGGAGACCCCCCTGACGTGAGACCTACGCCAAAAATTCCTATAAATACAGAAACCTCCAAAAAATAACCTAGATCGGGAGTTCCGCCGCTGCAAGCCTCTGTAGCCACCAAAAACCAATCGGGACCCTGTTCCGGCACCCTACCAGAGGGGGGATCCCTCACCGGTGGCCATCATCATCATCCCGGCGATCTCCATGGCGAGGAGGGACACTACTAGAAAAAGGCTTATCCCTAATATCTCTACTAGTGGCGCACCATGATGGTGGTGCGCCACTGCCATATAGCAATGGCGCACCTGAATCAGGTGCGCCATTGCAATTTTTTTACTAATGGCGCACCACTTGAGCAGTGCGCCATTGCTATTTTTTTTTGTCCAGCCCCCACCCCCACCAGACATAGTAATGGCGCACCACACCTAGGTGCGCCACTGCTATGCTACATAGCAGTGGCGCACCTAGGTGTGGTGTGCCATTGCTATGTCTGGTGGGTGTGTGTGTTTGTGTGTGTGTGAGGTTAGTAATGGCGCACCAGGGAGGGTGCGCCATTACTAACGTCTCACACACACACAAACACACACCCCACCACACACACACAAACACCCCCCC